>WBNO01021824.1:135622-325048 GCA_013400575.1 Peucedramus taeniatus
GAGTGGAGCCTCTGCGGGGCAGCGCTGCCTTTGGCCTCGCTGCCCTGCGCCTTGCAGCCCCCAGCCTCGCAGCACCTGTGGCGCCGCGGGGACAGCGAGGAGCGGCCGCGCTGCCCCCGCCGCGGAGGGGTCTCCGGGGGGTCGCCGCCTCTTTTTCCGTAGTTCTTCCTTCCCACGTCCCCGCTGCCGGGGCCGGCTGAAGGGCTCTCCGGGATGCCCGAGGCTCTCCCCGTCCCGTGACGCTCGAGTGCGGGGCCGGGGTCAGGGGTGAGCCCGGGCGGCTCCGGGGGTGCAGCCCGACCCGGCCCGCGGGTGCGTGGACGGTGCCGGCGCTGAACTTTCTCCCCTCCCGCCGCCGTGCAGGAGGAATGAGGAAGGGACGGTGCTGGCCTGCGGGGCTGTGCGTGTGTTGTTTGTGCCCGCTCGCTGAGGTTGGGCCGCGTTTCTAGGTGTTTCAGGATCCCCAAAGCCCGTCGTGTGTCCCTTTATCTCTCTTAAACGCAGCTGCACGGTGTGTGTCGGTAATTTGCAATTTTGTTTTTTCATTCCTCACGGCTGCTAAGTACTCATCACCCATCCTTTTTTGCTGACCTTTTCCCTCCCTCTTGGAACCCAAGTTTCCCATGAAATAGTATGGAAGTTTACCAAATGTTTGAAAAACATTTAATCTTCTTTCCATTTCAACGTAAATAGTCACCAGCCATGAAGCTTGGTCTCCAAAAACAGGTGGGAGAACTTAGTAATAGTGAGTGTAACAACCTGAGAAATTGTGCACTGCTTTAATCTCCAGCAGTATAAAAGAGGAGGTTTTTTCAGGGTACCTTAAACTCTTGTTAGGTGCCTTTCATATTAGCTGTCATCTGTATATATTGGCATCATTTCACTAAAACGTGCAATTTGGCAACCCTATTGTTTCTGCTTGAAAGAAACAGAAGAGATTGAGTAAGACTCTTACAAGTGAAGTATGTGAACGGAGCCACCTAGAGATACTTGCTGCAGCATTATCAGGCCTCCCTTGCCTACAGACTACATCACACATTTCTAGATATTTGAAATGCTAATATATTTCCTCTCCTCACATCTCCTTCTCAACTTGCTGCACTCCTCCTAGCATCTCAGCACAAATCTTTTATAAAGTAGAGTTGATGATTGTTATCAGTGTGCTAAGGGTTTACTTATAGAGGTCTGTGTCAATAAGCTTGGTAAATATTTTGTTTAAGGTTATACTCTGATTTGTCAAAGGTCAGATTTTGCTGTAGAGCCCGTTTAAGACGGTCTGAGGATTTGTAGGATCAGAAAGTAAGGTAATGACACTCTTTAGTCTTTGAGTGCTGAAAGCGTATGGACATATCTGCTTGGCCCAGTAAAGAAGCTGTGGAGCATTCTTGCTGGAACTGACCTCCAAATGAAGCTTAGACTTGCCAGTGCTCTCAGAATGTGAGCTGCACTTGTGGTGGTTGTGGCTCAGCTGTCCAAAGACAGAGTAAGAAGTTGACTTTCTTTTTTTTTTTCACCAAAATCCCTAGACTGATGGAGGACTTTGAAGTATGTAATAGCTGTCAGTGTTTTGAGGATTAAAAACTGTTCTGTTGAATTACATATCTGTTCCTCATGTTTTTTTCCTTTCTTTAACAGAAAGTGACACCCACACTGAGAGTTAGAAAAACTGAAAAAGGCATTGCACCGTTTATAGAAGTTGATCAGTAAAGTTTCTCTGAGCTTTGCAGGTCCAGATTTTATGGGAATAGGGCGTGAAACAGAATGTGCTTTAATACTCAGAAGCTGAGGTACGGGACTGGTTAAGCTGAATGAATTGAGTAGCATCTCTTAAAAAAAAGTGTATGATGCTTCCTTTCATATCAGCTCAAATTTTATCAAAACGAGGGAGTGTGGGCTTCATCACCAATGAGCAGCTTACTCATGAAGTCAAGTACAGAGATGATTGCAGAAGATTTCACTGTGCTGCTGATTGTGTTTGCAAGCACTTATTTCAGGAGATACTGGCATCTGTAAAATGTGCTCTTCATGCTGACATTGCACCCCTCTTGCCTTTCTAGCTGAAAAAGGAACTTGTTGTTATTAAACACAATACTCTTGCAACTACAACTTTTTCGGCTCTCTCTAAGACTTTGTTTAGAGGTAATTGAAAGGTTTATTGGATTTCAAAGACTACAGGGTTTATTTGCTTGTGTGCAGAAATGACAGAAAAGACACGACTGGAGGAAAATTAGCTGTATACACAGAAAAAAGGTTCCTTTTTTATTTTTAGTTATTGTTTCTTTTTTTTTTTTAATATTCCAATGAAACTGAAACCCTGAAACTTTTGTCCAAGGTAAATGTATCGTGTTTTGCCACAATGTTTTCTTGTAGGTGGGGGCTGTTGGAAAAATAAATCCTACATCAGTAAATTGATAACTGTAGTTTATGTTATAATTTGTGTGATAGTGTCTGTATCAGAAAGTACATGTCTGGTAAACTCTTGATAGTTTATGGTGGTAACAAAAGCAGAGATCTACCCTGATCTCCAAGTTCTTCCTTAGCTCGTTCTTCTCTAGGCTGTATAGCAGTAGTGAACTAGAGTCATCTTCCTTCTTTATTGGTGCTTCCACACCCTCTTTCTGCTGGAGCATTTGCACTTTATTCATTTTACTGCATGTGCTCTGCCCTTGGACTACCCCATCTGCTAGCCTGCCCTTCTACGTGCTGTGTACTCTTTCATTTGTAGGTGTTCTCTGGCTTTCACAAACTTGTTTCGTACCCAGCTGCCCCCACACAAATGTCAACATAAGATTATTCTGAGCACTGCAGATACTCCTGGATAATGGTTTCTATACTCAGCTTCTTGCATGAAATTTCAAGGATTGCTTAATGATGCTGGCTTTTTTCTTCACTCTTAAGGCAAGAATCATGTACTTTGAAAGTATTCTTTCCAAACAGAATAATGCACTGGATGGCTTTTTAAACCCACGAGCTCCTCAGGGCCTTGTATTGAATGTGAGATGCTATTAAGGCTGGATCTGTTATACAGGAGTGAGTGGCAGTTGACCAGTTCTGTTGCTGTGGGGTGAGTTCCCATGGGAAGGGGAACATAAATGGTGTCATTACTTCTTCTTGACCTGACACCACGTGTCTGCACATCTGAAATCCAGTGATGAGAACTGATGCAAGGAGGAAAACACTTCCATTAGAAACCATCCCTCCTCCCTCACTCATAGCTGTCTGTGTATTTCTTTTGGCCATTAGGAACCTGTTCAGTATCTTTTGTGTTGCACTCTCACTTACACTGGAGGCTATTAGCTGGTCAGAGTTTGCAGCTTGGTTGTAGGTAGATGGAAGGCCACTTGCTCACTGTTGCCAAAACAATCCTGCCTCTGTTTTTCTGGAGGACTCGTGACTTCAGTGAAGGAACAGCTGGTTGTAGGTGATGCTGTGTTCTTACAGAAAGAATGCAAGGAGAGAGCATTGACATTTAGGCAGCAGTGATGGTGCCTGCTAGTTAATACATAGATGGCTCTCAGATAAAGCCAAAAAGCCAATTTTTTCTTAACTCTAAGGCCTGATGGCTGACATTTCTAAAAACTGAGCCTTTGATTTTTAATTAGGTGCATCTTATGAAAGCTTAAAGGGCAGATATGAAAGATGGCTATTCAATGGGGCTGTCAAGAGTAGCAGGAATTAATGGTGCTTAATGCCAGTGAAAACGGTATTTTCTGATAAATTGTGGGAGGGCAGGAGGAGAATGTGTAGAGTGTTCTTGGCTTTCTGTAGTCTTAAGTGGGATAAAAGAAGAAGCAAATGGCAAGCTTCCTCCACTATGAAAATCCTCATCCTGCAAAGCACATCTAAGATACCTTACATTTTCTGTGATGTGAATCCACAGCAGTCAACATGTTGTCTGTTATAAATACTTCTTTCTAAAAATCTTCTTGCTCTGATAAATTCCTCTGCTGCTGTGAAGAGCATTACAATGACTTGTGTGATGTATTAGAAAGTATGTAATGTTTAAGGATTAAATTAATCAACAACTCAAATATAACTCTTTAGATCTGTGAATTATTTTCAGATGAATGGCTTTTATATTATTTCTTTGCCTTCCTCTTGGTGTATCTGTTTTAATAATTGTTTTGGCTGCTATGGAAACACTTCAGGATAGGAATAGTAAATGTTCTTCAGTACTGTTTTCTAATCTCTGATCTGCTATGTGTTGTATTCTTTTCTCATTGGGGCAATGTGAACATGGCAAAATTGCTGTCTGGCCTCTATGCTTGCATCAAATATAAATGTTAAATTAACTGTAGAGCAGTCATCTCAGTTTTATTGATTAGTGTATTTGACTTGATAAAGTTATAAATATCAGGAGAGAAGTGAAACTAATTTTTTCTTTCTTTCGTATCACATACGACTTCCAAATAATGTTTCATGAATATTATCTCTAGAGAAATGCACTAATATGCATGTAGATACTTGGATTCAGGTCCTGCTCTGGAGTTTCCTAACTAATGAGTTACACACACATACACCCCCCTCCAACAGATATATTACATCACATGGGTAATGGGATTTTTTTAATAAATTCTTTAAAGCTTTTATCACTTATAAAATTGGTAATATGCCTTCTTATGCAGAAGTTACCTTTCAACAACATAAAATTAGAGTACTTACTGGAAAATGTTAAAAGCATATTTGCAACACTGGAAAAGGAAAGGTCTCTCACGTTCATGAGCTCCTGTGAGCACCAGCACCAGTAATTTCCTTCATAAACTGATCAGGCTCTGTTGGTAGGAGAGGTTGGATATTTTTTCTTCTTCAGTTCACGTTGAAATGCCTTTTGAGTGCCTTACAGCTCTGATTAAGCAGCTGTATCTGGAACTCAATGTGTTGTCTGCTGGTAATAACCTTTAATTATGTTATCCCTGTTCCATATGCCTTGATGCATTGCTGCAGTGTGTACTGAAGGTGTGTGAAAGGCATTCATAGTACAATCACATACAGGATCAGGAACATGCACAGCCCCAGAGAGAGAAAAATGAGATGGGGTGTGCATACATGACTGCAGCTATGCTTCAGAAATGCATGAGGTTAGGCTCTTGAGAGGGAAGAGGGAATTTTTGGCCCTTGATGTGCTTGCCAAACATGCCCAATAAATCTAAGGCAGATAAAAGAAGCATAGTAGAAAAGGGAGTATGTAGTAGAAAAAGGAGACAAAAACCAGCGTTTTGTTTTGGCATATGTAAGAGAAATTCTGCTTGTGAGTTCCATTAGTTATTAATGAAAACCAATACAATTTTTCAGTGTACTACAGATAGACAGGATGACAGGAGTGCTACTGCAAAGAGTTGACAAACAGGGAGGGGGAGAAAGCCAGTGCTGAGAGCAGTGTAATGCAAAAGCAAGAGCACCTGGTACTCATTCTCTGATGGAGAGCTTATGTGTTTGGAGAGATGGGGAAAAGATAAGGTTGTTGTATGCATTTGTTCAGAAGCCTTTTTGCAGTGGACTAGAAGACAGCTATGCTTAGGAGAGGAACCATGTGAAAAGTCAGTGTGGCTCTCATTTATTAGCCCAAAAATGCATTTCATAGCAGGTGTTTGCACTGGGCTTACCTATCCAATAGCAAACCTTGGAGAAACTTTGAAGACCACCATGGATTTGAGGGGAGAGGGTCTAGAAGAAGGAAACTTAAAGAACAGTTTGACAATACAGGAACTTTTTTTGTCAACAGTGTACGTCTAATATGTTTTGGGGCTTTGTTCCAGTGGTTCTGTTCTAGCCTATAGTGCTGGGTGGCAAGCCTGTAGCTTCAGGCTCTTAGCAGGAGTCCTGAAGAGGAAAAAGAACATCTGGGTATGTAAAAAGTTCCTGTGGGGTAAGAAATAGGAGCAAAGAGACTTTGGAAGTGCAGTACATTGTGTAAGAGCAAGCAGAGGACTAGTTTTGTTTGGATTGCAGAAGATGGTACAGGAAAAAAAAGAGACTATATGAATAACTGTATAACTGTATATAAAGTACATGTGTTATTGTTCATCTGTTTCTTTTCTGAAACAGGGGACAGCTATCCTACTCCTGCTTCTCTGCACATGCTTTGTCTTCATGCACTTCCTTGTGTGCCTGTTTGTAGTGCCTCTGTAAATACCTGTTTTATGTAACTTTCTCTAAGAGGCCTTGTTTAGTGTCTCACCTTCTTCAAGCATAAGTCCATTTTGCAGTTCAGGGCTTCTGTTATTAAATTCCCAACTATTTCAACTCTCCCTTTTCATTTGCAATCTTCTTCTTGAGCAATTATCTATACTTTTTCTGTGTGGATATCATCTGTATTACTAGCATGATAACTAATAAATTTTCTTCTTAGAAGAGCAGATTTATTTTAGTTTTGTGGATTTTCCTTTACTTGACTCTGTTTTCCCAGTCTGTAGAAGTAGTTTTATTTTCCTCCCAGGAGCAGCTAGCTACAGAAGCTGCGAGGGATCTCTTCTGGAAGGCACTTTAAAGTGCATTAGAGGTCTGCTTCCTTCTGGTTTGGGGCTTGAGCATAGTTCTCTGTTCTATTCCCTCTTACTAGTTTAGAAAATTTCTGTGTTTTCCTGCAGTTGTTAGGAATTTGAAATGCTCCTCAGTCCTGTTCCTTCTCCAGGAAAATTCAATTTCCCTGCTGTGGCCATGAGTCTGTGGCTGGCTCTGCAGCTCATTCAGCCAGCTTGACCCACCTAAGTGCCCTCTCTGCCAGGGCACAAATGGTGCAGGTTGAGGACAGTTTGTTGTGAACATCTGCAGAGATGACACTAGGGAAACACTGGTAGCTATTGGTGAAATTATTAATGCAAAGGTTAAACCTCCATACTTTAAAAATGTATGGTTTATGGTGGGACAATAAAAATGGAGCTGAAAAGTCAAATGATGTGGACAGGAGGTGGGGAGAAGAAGGGTGAACATACACATCATTGAGTTTGTAAGCTCTTTGCAAAGTAAATAGAAAGATAAGGATAAGTACAAATAATTTCTTTTTTTGCTAGAAGGATGAACTCAGCAGCTGCTAGCAGTACGTACAGTGTTTCTGGATTAGTATTTTAAATACTTAAGAAACAGGGGGCTTTTAGTACTTGTTTTCCAATGTAGACTATGATAAATATTCTTTTATTTTTTCTGCATTAGAAATAAAAGGGTTGGAGGGTAATGAAGTGTTTAGAGTGACCATCTGCTCTTCATTTGACTTACTATTTCCATTTATTTCTATGCATCAATTTAAATGTGTCCTGGACCATTAGCTATATTGTGATGAGATTATTTTGAAATATTTGTTGTAGTTACAGACCCAGACTCCTGCTATGAAGCATGAAAAATATTAAGAGTTAATTTATGTTAGCTGTTTGGTTTTGATCTGTACAGATTCAGATTGTTTCCCTTCCTTGTTGTTATGGAACCACAGATAGTTATCCAAACAAATACCAAATGTTGTCTTTTTGTTTTCCCTTCCCTGTTTTTCTTTAAGTATGCTAACAAACACATTGAATTTATTCTGTATTTCATTATATGTGTCGTACAGTTTATATGATAAGAGAATAGAAATCCTAATAGAAGAGCCAGTTTAATGTTTGTGAAATATTACAAGTAACTCTCCACAAATACCTGGAGAATGTTGGTACCTTCTTTTGAAGAACTTCACTTTATATGAACATAGTGGTATCAAATATACAGCTAGAAAAGCAGTAGTACAATTTATGGATTGTGACCTCTAATTAAATTATTCTAGACTGTAACATTTTTCAAAGGATAATAAGATGAAGATTAATTCTTTTGTGTCTGTTTGAAAATAATGCTTTCCTCAGTAGTTCTTTGTAGCACTTGTAATTGATTGTATGTATTATTTTCATTGGTATGTTATGTGTATATATATATCTCTAAAATAAATGTAGACTTGAGAGGATTTTTGTAATTTAGCAGTCTTGACTGGGAAAACACCTGTTTCTTTTTTGCCCTCAACTGAGACTAAACAAGAATACTGCATCTCATTTTTAAGTTTAAAGTTTCCTGTTGTGTACATTTCACTGTGTGAGGTCTTGTAGGTTATGTATTGGATGACAAACAATTTCAATTGTCTTTGCTAAGCTTTAAAATTATACCAGGTTCTGAACAAATTCTCACTTTGATTTTGATAAATAATATTAACAGGCTAACTGCATCACATCTCTCTTTGATGGTATGAGGTCCAAATGTTACCTGCTTTAACTTCTCTGAGAAAAGAAGCAGTCCTATGAATTTTTTTCCTTCTTCTCCCTTGTTTCCATCCAGAATTGGGCAAGGCTGCTTTCTGTCATTTAAACAAGTCTCTTTTGTACCTTGTTAGTGGTTCCTGGATGTATGATAAGGGTATGATTTTAAATTAAGAGCTTACATTTATGTAAAAAGACCAAACTCAAGAACTTCCATTTTCGTAAGCAGGTCTAAACACACCAGTGTTCAGTGCAATCATTGTGTTGCAATAAAGATCACTATTCAGTAGAGATGCTGATCCTCAGTGTGGAGGTTTTATATTCAAGCTACTTACTGAGTAGAAATTCTTCCCGAATAATGAACCTTCCATGAGTGCTTTGCTTTGAGAGATGATGAATGATGAGTCTGTTATCTCTTTGAATTAAGCAAATAAGTGAAGAGTGGTGGTATTCTTCAAAGTAGGTCGTATTGCTTAGGAAGGCCAGCACCCTGCAAGTGTAAAGTCCAGCAAGCATTATCCACTTTTCTCTCTTTTTTTGGTCTTCGGATGCCGGTGTAAATTGATGTGAATTCAGACATCCTGCTGTGGCTCTGGGGAGGAACGAGCTGGTTTAATAGTGTAACAATATAACTTTGTCGTGCAGAAGACTTAATTCCTTTTCCTCCCTCTTCCTGCTGTTTCATGTTACTGGGTTTGATTTAGTTTCTTTCCCTGCTGTTCGGCAATGAAGAGAGGGTGGCAGGAAATGTTCTTCTTTGTGGCTGGCATCCCCTTTCCCTGAGGAGGAGCATTTCCAGCCCTGCTCCGACCGAGTCAGCCCACGAGTCTCCTGTGCCAGGGGCGCGCTGTGAGCTGGGGCTGGGAGCGCCCAGCTGCACGGTGGCTCCACGTGTGCCCAGCATCTCTCTGGCACTGTTAATTCTGCATCCAGCTCTCAGCAGCACATTGGAGTTTTGTTCTTGACTTCCAGTTAATTAGATGTTCATTTTGGTGAGTTTTCTTTTTAATGGAGGAACTTGCTTACTAAGACAGCAGAGACCCCTGATTCCTTTTACAAAAGCCAGTGAAGCCATTAAATGTTGACTGTAGCACTTCTCCCTTTCTCCTTTGAGCTGATTGCTTAAGTTGTTATCAGCCTGTATGTGTTTTCTGTCCCCCTTCATTCCCTTCTTCTCATACAATGATATTTCACATTTGGCTTTTCCCTGTTCAATGTTTCAAAACTTATAAAATCAAACCCCCTGTTTTTAGGTGTGAAAATCGGTGAGCCTTTGGGGCATCAAAACTCAAACTGTTGCAAACAGTAGGCACTTGGAGAGGAATTTTTCTTTTAATTAACTGGGTTTTAGTTCATGAAGGGTGCATAATATATTTTGGGAGGTCAATTTATGAAGAAATAATCTCAACAACAAATATTTTATACAGTATTCTTAAACTTAGAATGGAAAACAAGATGAGGTTATTTACCAACTACCTTCACGTTTTCCCTTGAATTCTCTGAACCATCCCCTCTTTTGTTGATATTACTTATAATTGGGGTTTTTTTCCCTATGTAGCATGCTGATGTATTATATACATTAAAATTTATCCTACAGTAAAATTTTTCTGATGTTTCATTTATGGCTTTAGAAAATAAAGATGTTTCCTTTAAAGATAAAAAAAATTAGGAAGGAGTTGGAGTATTTGTCTGTATATTATCAAAAAAATAGGGCTAAATTGATGACTGCATTTCTCAGAAGGGAGTGGGAATAGAAAAATTCAGTGCTGTGAAACAAAACCATGTGGGTTTTGTTTGCTGCTACTGAAATTTGCCAGCAGATATTCTCATTTTACAGTTCATGTGCTTGGATTTTGATGTATTTTCACATTAAACATCCAGTATATTTTGGTCATATATTTGATCATAAAACATATTTTGTAAAAAAAAAAAAAAAAAAACAAAACTCATCTGTTTCAGCAAACATTTTGCTTTAACAACATTGTTATGGTCAGGAAAATGGACCATGATTTCATCCCCCTACATGTTATTGTATTAGCTACTGGTAGAATGGTTTCTTCTTGAAGAATTTCATCTTACTTCGACAGAGCAAAACAGATCATCTGATAGCATTTCTAGTATGATCAGAATCTTGAAAAATTGTCAAACAAAGCAGAAAGATATGTTCTTTCGTAAATAGAAAATACTGTTCATCCAAACTCTGTTCCAGAAAGCAGATTTTCCCCTGTAAAAGCTGCCAGTTTCTCAGCATTTGTGTAATGCCAGGAGGGGAGAACTTTCCCAGCTCTTACAGTAAGCTGCATGCTGGAAGCTTTCTAGGAAGAGAAAATAGTCTGAAGAACCTCTGTGTGACACCTCTGTGTGAGCTTGCTGTGCCTTTCAGGAGCTGTTGAGAGTGGGAAAGCTGCAGTGCAAGTGCTGGCTTGAGCCATAGCCCTCAAAATAAACCTTGTTTCTTTTGCACTCTGTAAGGCACCTTAAGGTTTAATGAAATCAAAAGTTACTTCTTAATTTAAGGCAGATAAAGCTTTTACATAATACAAAAATCTTCAGTAAGGTGTTTGGAAAAGTTGTTGCTTGCAAGCTACAGGGCAAACAACTATTTAGGTTGTGTGAGAGATAGGGAAACATTTAAAGAATATGAATTTCTCTTTAATGCATATGCACTAACCTCATTAACAAGATAAAGCTGTCAAGACTGGGGCAGCACTATATGACTTGTGGGAGCCAGCAAATACAGATCCTGTGAAAAGCCTCAGGCCTGAGGAGCTCTCCCTACAGACAGCAGCTCTCTGAGCAGCACTGCCTGCATTCCTTGTGCAAGTTTTAGATTAGACTCCAAAACCCTGTATATGGGAAGGAAGCTTTTCCCCCGATTTTCCTTTTGAGTCTTAGAAAACTGCATTTTTTTTTTTTTTTTGACTGGTTTCTTAAATGGTGCACTTGTCTGTCTGCATTGCAGAGCTGATACAGGTGAGGTGGAGGACGAAGTTCTTTTGGTTCTGTTGTCTTGTGCATGATGTGAAAGTACTCGCTGGAAACAGCAGATAGTTGACTGACCCTGTGTGATCCAACTCCAATTTGTGGTGCTGAAAAATCGTCTCTGAAAGCAAAACATGAATTCAGTGCAGTTCTGGAGGGACAAAATGTGACCACTTCCTCTGCTTCCTAGACTGTTGTCTGCTTTGCTTGGAAAATATCTTCTGTGAAATGCAAAACTTGGGTAATCTCTGCCTTTTCACAGATGGTAGAGGAAGCTCCCTGAGAGGCAGACCAGGGCGTGGGAGGCTGGGTGTAGGGCTGATGTTCTAGGAGATTCAGGGGGGACCTTACTGCTCCACAGCTGCCTACAGGAGGGTGTAGACAGGTGGGGGTCAGTCTCTTCTTCCAGGTAACAAGCGATAGGACAAGAGGAAATGGCCTCAAGTTGTGCCATGAGATGTTCAGATGTTAGGAAAAATTTCTTTGCTGAAAGAGTTGTCCAGCATTGTAATGGGCTGCCTGGGGAAGTTGTGGAATCACCATCCCAGGAAGTGTTCAAAAATGTATAGATGTGATGCTTAGATATGTGTTTTACTGGTGGACTTGGCAGTGTTAGGTTGGTGTTTGGACTTGATCTCAGAGGTCTTTTCCAACCTTAATGACTCTGAGGTTCTACAATGAAAATACATGCTTTGGAGTATACTTCTCTTTCTTTCTTGTACATGGACATAACCCACAGTACTAATAAACCTGGTTTTACTGCTAAAGAATGGGTTATAAATGCAGAAATAGCACCATAGACAAGCCTGCAGGTTTGGTTTCAGATCTAAATGAGTTTATGGTGTTATTTAAAGTGCCTTTTGTATCTCAAAGGCCTTTGTGAGACTTCTGGTTCCTGGTGGCAGTAAGAAATGGAATTTATGTTTGAGGTAGCTAGGATTTATGATGCACATTTTCCTTTTGTGCTGGAATAGGGAGGGAGACAGTGTTCCTTAGGCCTGACTAAATGAATACAAACTTACACATACTAACAGAACTTCTTGTTTTTAAAAATATTTATTTTTCAAGGGGAATTATTAGAATGAAATATATGCAGAAAATGTCTGATTATTGTTACGTACTTTTATTTCCACCCCGCTCACCCCAATAAAATCCTCTCTGCTTCACTGCCACTTCTGACCAAGCTACTGCATTTCCTAAGAAAATTTACTTTGCATTAGTGGTTAGCAGGTGTTCCTGTTCCATTAGTGGTTCCAGTGTCTCAGCTCCCATTTTTTCCTCCTTTTAACATCTTTTGTTAAGGCTGTTAGGATGATGTTAAAGGGAAGTCAACTGACTATTCTCCTAGACATCATTTCTTCTATCACTCTCTGTATTGGAGAGAGTCATATGGATGGCTTGTAAATAAAGAGGATCTGAACTGTAGATCTGTTTCAGGTCAGAAAGGGTCATTGTGAACACTTAATCTGTTCCCCTTCCTGATCAGTCTCTAGAACTTCTTCCAAGAATATGTTTTAAACCTGTCACTTTTTTACCATCAGTGTTCTCCTTGGATCTCATTTTATCTGTCTTTGAGTGTTTAATGAGAAGCAGCTATTTATTCATGTTGCATGTGGACTTGTCACCATAATAATTGGTCTTTTATTGTATCTGATATTTTTATGGTCCCTGTTATCCCCTATCTTGATACTTGAGCAGGCAGGCAAAAAGTCATGGAACTATGGGGAAAAATATTCTCCACATGCAGGTATGTGAAATTCATACACATGCCACCTCTTAGTCTTGTCAATTTTTAAATAGATAAAACCAAAACTTATTTACAGATGCTTTTCAGGCTCAGAAATCTTTTTTTATAGCTTTTTTTCTGACTTTGTGAATATTGTGCAGACATTTGAGCTGGGCACAGCAATGTTGTGTTATAATGGTTTGCTGAATGTTATATGAAATGGCATTGCTTCTTACCTAATGTGCCCTTGTTTGTTTTCTTGGCGGTAACGTTGCACTGAGAGGTCACAGTCCATTGTTTTTCTGTTGTTATACCAAGGTTCTTGCAGTGCTGCTGAAAGTCTTTGACCTAGTGAGTGCAAGTGAAACTCACATTCCTTTGTGTGACCTGTGGTTTCACTGAATTCAGCTACAGTGTGTTGATGCAGTTCTGCATCCCCAGGACTTGCAAATCAGTATGTACAACCAACAATCAAATCCTGCTACTGTGCCAGTTTTGTTCAGCAGGAGTAATTTTATTAGTTTCCTTCCAGGGAAAACTGGCGAGTGACTGTGAGCAGAACACTTCAGGGTTGCACTGACAGTGCTTCTTGCTGGCTGCTTTCCTCCTTTCCCTTCGTGATTAATTTTTTTAAAAAATCTGCCTCTTGTGAACTACACACATCTATTTTAGGAATGCTTCTGCTTGCTTCTGCCAGACTCATCAGCTGTGTTTTGAGAGTATGGGTGTTTCGTGGTCAGTTTAATTTGAAACAGTTCTTGGCTTCTCATCCCATCATGGTGCTGCAGACAGACACCTGCCCTTTCAGCTGCTTGTGGGGCTGTGCTGAAAGCCAGGTCAGGGATCAGACCCAGGGGTGTTTCATTGCTGGGGAGGGGGGAATATCAGAAATTTGTTAAAAGTATGGCATAAGTAAAAGGCCAAGCAGTAGACAGGGAGCACAGGAGCTCTTTAAAGTGAAAGTTCTGCCACAACCCATGTTGTTGAGTTGGGCTGTGAGGCTCTAAGTAATCGCTTTAGGAATGGATTGGTTCATGTGCTTGGTGCTCTCATGGCTTGGTCATGCGCGTGCTTCTGGTCTGTCCCACCAAAGTAAGACAGGTTAAAGTGAAGTGGAGAAGAAATAAGTGCTTGCTTGCTGCAGTCATGTCATTCAATGATAGAAATTGTGGCAAATATCTCGAGCTAGATCTGCAAGAACTCATCTGGTCCGAAGTCGGAGATCATGCAAGAATTCATTTAAGGTTTCTTATTGCTGTAATAAAATAACAGTGTAGTTTTATGGAGGAGAAGTTAAACTTGTTTTTGAGACAATTTTCTTGAGATCATGATGAGTGTTATAATTTATGCTGCTGTTATCTAATCCATTGCTGACTGGACCCAGCTGTCTCTAGTGTTTAGTTTAAAAATCTGACAGGGAGCTAGAGTTGATAAGAATAACAGAGCTGATACTGAATTTAGAAAGACACTAGGAATTTTAGAGAAAGTCACCTTTTGTCTAGGCTTCACCAGTGGAGTTTCAAATGGAACCAGGACTGAAAAGGTGGTCTTAGGGTCGTTACTTCATCTGGATATCCTGTGATGGAGTGCATCCCTTTGAGGCTGGCTGCAGGTGAGGTGGAAGGAAACTATGCTGTTCAGGGAAAATGACTGCTGCATTGAGCAGGGCCTGGATTCATAATCTTTCAGGGATCCATAAAATTCAAGTGGTCTGGGTTTAATTGTAGATCTGTATTTGTAGGTATTCCAGAAATGGGTCTTGCTACTACAAATTCAGTTATTCTTGATTATGAATAAATGTAAATTAAATTTTATCTTTCCATTTCTAATACCTCAATTATCTTAGTTTAGTCTCTATGAAAGTAGAAAGTAGACTATGGATGAATTTAACTTCATGTTACATTTTCCAAATTAACCTTTTAAGGTTTATTATTAAATTACTGCATTTATGGAAGGAAGTGTTGTTTAAGAACATGTTCTAAATCAATGCTTTTTAAGAAGCAGGTGGAAAATTATTTGTCTTGAAAGAACAAATGGATGTCTCTGAATCATGCTGAAAGTCTTCCAGTGGAAAATATGCTTTTACTTCCAAGTACACAAGTTACATTAGAACGACAGGTTTCTACTAGAATGACAACTATTTTAAACATTTGAATAAACATACTTTTTCTTTCTTTCTTTTCTTTTTTTTTTTTTTTAGGAGAAAACCACAGAAAAAAAAGTTTTGCTTCAGGATTTTCTTTCTTATGACTAAGTAGTTGTGTTTTTTTGATGGCTTGTGGCATAAATCCTGTTTTCAAAATGCTAAAGAAAACAGAGTTCCCAGGCCATCTGGTGCTTCTTTGTGTACATTTATGCCTGCATCCATTTACAGCCAGGGCTGTTGTGCTGCAGCTTCAGGGTGAGGGAGATCAACTTGGATCTCAGAAACTTAAAGGATGATGCTGACCAGAGCTGGGAAGTGTTGGTTTTAGTTTCCATGGGTGAAGGTTTCCAATTTAATATCCATTTTTTAAAAAAATTATTTATTTATTTTAAGGCGCAAGCATTTACTACTCCTCTTGTGATAGTCCCAAAGCATCTTTGGAGGTGTTATACTGTCTGGGTATAAGGTGACAATGTCTATTATCCCCATCTGGACAGGGGACTCGAGGCTTTGATAAACTGCTGCAGAAAAGATTACTGGAGGTTGCCTAAGACACTGGTGCCTTTAGCTGTCTCGCTCTGTGGCTGAACTGACAGAAGGGTCTGCTAGAGACCCAGCTGGGAGCTTAAACCATGAGAGGCACTGAGCTGCAGTGACTGAGATAAAGGTGCATGTGTGGTGTTGTGCAGGGAATGGTGATCTCTAGTGTGGGTATGGTAGAGTACAAATGAAGTCAAGAGCTTCTGTAAGGTTGCCCTGTCAGTCTTCTTTGTATGGTTCTGGATTGCTCTTTCTGCACCCACAGTACAGGATTTTGTCTGGAAAGCCCCTGCAGACTATTGCCATTGTATTTTGGGAGTAAATCTTTGAGTTCTGTACTGGCCAAAAGAGGATCTGAAACACTGCTGGAGGGAGAAATTATTAGATTGTTGAAGTCTGGATATGCAAGACATATTCTGTCGATGCAAAGCCCCTTGACCATGTGAGGCTGAGGAAACAAGTTTAGCTGTAGTGCCTCTTTATTTGGACTTTGTTCTAGAAGCAGAATTTCACCCTACACAAATACTGGGAGCTGATGAAAGGTGTTGCAGTATTACAGTACAAAGTTCTTTTTGCTCTGACATTTTTTATTGAATTGAGGTGACTGTCTTGTGATAACCTTGTAGGGTAGAAGATATGAGCTTTACTTGTGGAACACCCAATAAGCCTAAATGAAAAGCATCTCCTTTTGCATGAAACTGGCAGTGTAGAATTTGGTTAAGAACAGTGATAAAGCATAGACAAAGCTGATAATTTGCTAAAATACAAATCTGTCTGTGCTACAGCTAATCTAGACAGATTACAGGTATTATAATTATTTATTAGTGACTTGTTACACACTTGAAATGACAGAAAAACAAATATTTGTCATTAACTTTTCAAATTGCTGGATAAAATTTGTTTTGAAGTTGCCCCAGCCCAAGTACTTTAGATTAAAAGGGTGGAAGAAGGAGGTTGGGGAGGCAATTTCAAATTTATTAAGTTAAGAACTCTGATTTCTTTGAGACTTTTGTTAAACACGTCTGCTGATTCTGAGAAGGCGAGAGAACCAATTTGCCTAAATGTGTCAGAACAGAACTTGAGACTTTGAACATGTTGCCTGTTAGACTTCCTTTCTGAGTTTATGACTTGTCTAAACACACTAATCACTAGTTCACTGTCATTGTAAAACAAATCAAAACCAGCTAAGTTTAAATACGATACTCTTATGTTGTGCATAATCTAAAATGCTCTAATACACTTTCTTTACAATTTTGCCAGTCACAATGAAATATGTCAGCGTTTGTAAATTGGCAGACTGCTGTTAAATTGTTTTCACCCTTAAGTGCTAGAATCATGGTTTTCTTAGTGTTGTCTCTAGGTTGGGTTTTTTCCCACATGTTCCTGATCAGTACTTAAAAGACGTGGATGTTCTACTCTTTTGTAATGTAAATATCTAAGAATCTGCCTGGTGGTGATTGCAGCTTTCTCCAAACTTCATGCTGCTGATACTGAGGGCATCTATTTTACCACGAAAATCCTTTCCCATCTGATTCAACTGCCTTGGCCAATGTATCAAAAATTATACATGAATGTGGCTGGTGCTGTAGCTGAATTTTTGCGTTACTATGCCTTTAACAGGAATAACCTGTCTCCCCGACTGATTGTCCTTCTCAGGCTGTTTCTGTGCATTTGGTTTCATTCTCTGAATCTGAAATACTCTGTTCTGTTGTCATGCTCATAGCATATTGTTCTCCAGCCTGGTGGAGAACATGTGTACTTGCATAAGTGCTGTGGGTCATGAGTTAGTCAAGAGGTAATTATCTTCTCACATCTGCAGGAGTCTACTCTTATCTCTTGATTTTTTTGTCTCAAAATTCATCTTTTGTTAGAAATGTTTCAAGGCTAGAACTTTATTATGATAATGAACTGTGGTTTTGGTACTTGATGAGAGTATGTTGAGGTCTTTACTACTTGTGTCAACTTTATCTAGACTTTGAGGAATCTGTCTCCTTCAAAAAGTAAACCAGTGGTAGAAATCTCATTTCTCTGGAAGGCATACCTGATGGCTATCATCTCTAAATTGTGTCTTGAGAATGAGGCGGGAGAGTGATGCTCCCAACCTCAGACTGTTTATGTAATTTTAGACAATAAGCGAAGTAGGATTGCTGTATTTGTTTTGATTAGGTGAGGAGTAATGTTGTAAACTGGCTTTTATGGAGACCTTGCAAAGGAAGTATTCCTCAGACAGTCAAGTAGTAGAGACCCTTATGGTGCTCTGGAGTTTGCTGCTTCAGTGGGCAGAATTTCTTTGACCTGTGGGAAAAGATTTGACAAGTTTTTCTGCTTAGGTCTTGTAGTGAATAAGACCATGTCTTGTAGCTCAGTGAAAAAATAACAGTCAAAAGATGGGTTAAACTGGTTTTTATAACCTTAGTGATATTTGGATTTAGTTAAATGGAATGTTAAGCATTAACACATGAGAAGATTATTGGCAAAATACTGAAGTTAGAAACTGAAGAGCTTATAGCAATCCATTCAAAGTGCATTTTTCTAAACAATGATGAGCTCTTATATTTTTGTGTTAAAGGAGAAATTGCATTGACTATTGCAAGCCTGTGTAATTTATCATTATTTGTTTATAACAGGAAGAAAGACTGTAACAAACCGTGCAACTCAGCATAATCATTCTTCTTTTTGACGTGCTGAATTTGCATGTTAATATAACAGTTTTGACAAAAATAATGTGTCTTCAGTTTCCTGCACATTTTTAAGGAGAAAAAACATCAACCTGAGATTGCCAAGTATGGGGTATTCCCCACCTTTAATAAATTGAAAGTGTTTGCTAACTTGCATAAAAATACGTGCAAATATGAGATGATGTCAGTTGAGAAAGGGCTGGGGTTTTTTTAAATGCATAAACACTTGGGATATTTGAATAAAATCTACTGCATTCCGCAGTGATCCTATGCTCATAGAACACAGTAACTTGGTGTTTTTGCTTTAATAATGCTAAAGTGCACCTGGTTGTTCAAGAAAACTTCATTATGTATGCTTTGTGACTCTGATGATCTTTGTTTTGAGTAACTATGACTCATCTGGGGATGGGCTGTGGTGACAAACCAAGCTCATGACACTTCACAGTTTTTGGGTTTTGCTTCCTGAAGCTGTTGCGCTCTTCACATGAATTTTTGATGATTGTTGCCTGACTTTCCATCTTAATTGTATGTTGGTTCATTCTGCACTTGCTTTGGGCAAAGGAAACTCAAAGTATAGCTCTGGGACCCAAAAATCTAGTGAGTGATAAGAAGTTATAAATCAGTAGATAAAGTTAACTGGCAACAGTACTTGGCACAGTGTTGGGAAAGCTGCCATCTTGATTGAAAGCAAACCTGAACTTGGGAAGATAAATAATGAATTTATCAAGAAAATAAAAAAAAATACCTGTTGCCTTTGTTCTTCCAGCATTGAGGATGTACTTGTTTCATTTAAGGAGAGAAGTGGAGGAATAAAGAAGAGGTTTTTGGGTAAAGTCAGAGTTGTATTCCTGAAGAAAATGATTCTTTGATAGAATAGGGGAAAACTTGTCTGTTGTCATTAGGATAATCATCTTCTATGGTCTAGTAGTAGTGAAATGATTTCTGGTTATTACAGAGTTTCTGTTGTAGAGAGCCAGAGCATCTTTTCTTTGTATAAATTCAGTTGAACTGTCAGGCTTGCATTTTCCAGTGTTGGATTTTTCTTCCTTAAATTTTTTATGCTGACGTAGTTTTTAAAATCAGGTTTCTGGGTAATAATGAGACTAAAGCCTCTGCTATGGAAGGTGTGGTGTAAAGGTTGAGGACCTTGTGTTAATTGAAAGTGTCACGTGAATAAAAGAGCAGTAGAAGCGAGAGGAAGGGCAAAGGCAGTAGGAATGTGACTTTGTTGCTGGCTGCGTCATGTGCACACCTTGAGCTGCTCCAGATCACAAGCTTGCTTTGTTATAAGAGGTAGATAGTCATCACCTCTACATGTCTGCCAGTGTCACAGAATGGAGTAGGACTTGCTTCTTGACTGAGCACACAATGTGCATGCACTTTGCTAATAACAAATGTAGAAACATCTGTAACATACTCCAGTCCTAATTCTTCTTGCGTCCTCCCTCCTGCACTCAATGTTATTTATAGTAATAAATGTTTTACAAGCCCTTTGTGCAATCTAAAGGTCTAGCAAAGATAAAGTACAGATTATGATGTTATTTTATTGAGAAACTGAAATGACTGTGCCATCTTTCTTCTGAAATTAAGAATTCTGGCAGCCTGAAATAAGCCAGAAGTATTCAGTAGGGTGCAATATCTGAGCAAAAGATCATTACTTAAAAGATACGGTTCTCCTAGAGTAATATGGAAAAGTAGAGGAGCTTATCCAGCAAACACCAATCACTAAATGCTGTTATTTATGTTGTCCATTTAGCACAAGTGCCAATTTTCAGATAAAGGAAGTTGAAGGGAACAGATTCAGGTCAACAGAGTTGGTATTATTCCTGATGTTTAAGGGATTATGTTCTTTTAGTTCATGTTATTAGAAGCCCTTTGCCATAAAAATGCATGAAAGATGAAATGAATCAACAGTATGAACTCTATTCAGTAGCTAAAACATCCTTAGCCACAATATTTATGTATTAAAGTTCAACACTTTTCTACTTTGCACAGGTCTTCCAAAGTAATTAACATGTATATATTGCTACACAGTAATTTAAACAAGAGTCATTTAAAAGGCTTCATTAAACCTAAAAAATGCTGGGCTTGAGGAAGCCATGTGTATGTGTGGTTGCTGGAGCGATTTGTCATTTGAATTGAGAATGAAGCCCCTATTGAAAGCAAATGAACTAGGAAAGAACTGATCCAGCTGTATTGTAAATGAGCCTTAGAAATGAGTATAAGGCCAGTGTTCATTCATACTGAAAAATGTAAGCCTGTGACACTGGAAGGATGCTTAACTGTTGCAGGATGATTTTATTTTCCCTATAGGTGTAATGGAAGGAAGTGGGAGGTGGGGGCAGGGAGGGGAGAAAAACACTGAAGGAAAAGTTGTAGTGTGTCCCCTTAATTAAGGGCTCTAAGCAAGCCGATATGGTGACATACTATCAGTCTTGGTACTAAATGTGAACTGTCTTAGTTCTTATTTAAATAGGGGCTTGTGCTGAAAGTATGTTGCTGCTAATGTCAGTGAATTGTAGTTATTTGCAACTGGGTGTTTTTACCTGCATGGATCCATTTTTTTTACAATGTACACTTCAGGCATACTGAGATTGTATTCTTTTTGTCCAGTAGCATCTCATACATCAGTAGCCTATATACCCATGCATTTCCCTCCTTGAAGCCATGTTTTAGGTCCTGTTTCATTCTAGATCTTTGACCCAGAGAGCCATTTGATGTCACAGCACTGTACTCGAAACTGAGGAAGGCATAACTGCAGTTTTTTGGAAAGAACCAGAGTAAGATGAGTATTTCTCAGTTTATTGTAGTGCCAACAAGCTGGGACCTGCTTATTCCAGTGCTCCACCCTTGTCAGGAGACAAGTAGGCAGTGCAAACAGTGATATCTCAATAGGCCTTTCACCTGCCCAGAACAAACACTGATCCAGTAGACACTCTTGGCAGATGATATGTAGCCAGCTATGATGAATTCGTCTTTCACGGTTCAGATTTGGTTTAGATCTGTTTTTCTGTACAGAAAATATCATGCTTTGAAGCAGATGTCAAGCTTCAGACTGCCTTTTTTTCTCTGTACTCTCTATGCTTGCTTCTTTCTAAGTACAGTTTTCAGGGTGGGGATTTGAGAAAGCAGAGGGTCAGTATAAATCTAGTAGTCAACAGCAGTTAGATACTCCTCAGATTTGCTGTCTTCCATTTAAGAAACTGTTTTTTTAAAGAAAATAGGACTGGTCCATGATACACCAGAAGCCTTTTGCAAGACTGCATTACTGATAAAAGTAGGTGGTTTTCACCTGCGCTCATCTCTTACATTTCATTATTAAAAAAATTCTAGTGGTGTGTTTTATGGTAGCCCTAGTTCCTGTGTCTTCAGCAATTTTGCCTTTCAGTGTTACAGCCTATATCATAAGCCATTTTTGAGCCATGCTAATGTACTGTCCTGATTCTTGAAACTTACCCCCTGGAACAATTCAGTCTCAATACCTGGGTCAGCCCAGCTCTGTCTGCTTTAGTTAACTGGAGCTAAGGTGCTGCTGTGGTCCTCCCACCTACTTTTCCTACTCCAGTTGCTTAGCACGTTGGGTTTTTTCAGTTAAACCAGAATATTAGTTGTACTCACTTTTCCCAAAGTCACTTTTATACCTGGAAGATCTTTAGGTCCATTAGTTTTGCTCGTGGGGAAAAAATGAGGACTTTCTTCCTGGTTTGCCTAAAGAGACCTGTATAGAGATGCTCTTTTCCACTTCAAAAAGACGTCCTGGCAGCTTCTGTCTGTGTGAAAGAGTCTATGTGTATTGGATGTCTGTAGGGCTGCTGCTTCATCCTGGGTGTTCCTTTCCCCGAAATAGTTCAGCAGGAGCCCAGTTCTTTTGTTCTTATTTAGGTGGCCAAAGGTAGCTAAGACTCAGATTGTTATCTTGCAGACTTTGAGGATTTACTATTTTGTTGCCACAAGTGGGATGAGAGCAGGCAGAATGTGAGGGAATGAGGGAGCATATCTTACACAACCTGTGGTTGTTTGGACTCTGTGCGAGTCTTACTTGACTTGCATTCCTCCTCAGCCCCCATCGTTGGTTATGAGATGAGACATTAGCCAGGAAAGTGGGACAGCAGAGCCTAAGCTGACTCTATAGAAGCTGCTCACATCTGGGGTTATTGGGAAGTTCTAGACTCCATGCTCTGCACAGGTGAGCAGTCTCCCTGCACTGTGCCAGTTGGATACACTCTGAAAAGTCTGAGATGCTTGCCTGGGAGATCTGGAATCCGCAGGGATATGTTTTCTTTATGGAGACCCAGTTACTGAATCACAGAACCATTTAGGTTTGAAAAGAGCTTTAAAGATGCTGGAGAGCTTTTTCCTTTGCTCAAACTGGGACCATATTTTGGCCTGCCCAAGAGCTAGAGAGGGCAGAGCAGGAGCTCAGAACAGAGCAATGTTTCTTGCCACTGAAATGAAAATGAGGGTTTCATTCCCTTGTCTCCTGCCTGCCTTCTGATAAACATAGAAAATGCGGCTAAATTTCAGAATTTTAACCTCTGGTATATGCCTTTTCTTGTTGTATTGTAATCTGCTATTGTATGATAATTAGCCATCCAGAAGATAACAGAAGCATCTAATGATTTTTATGCTAATTCTCCTCTAGACTTAATTTTATTTTCTGGTTGACTTTATAGTCACAGTACCTGTCTAACATGCCATGAATAATATTTTCTGGGAAGAGGAAAAGAAGAAAATCAGCAGCACTATCCACAGAAATTGATATGTTGATTGCAGATATCTTTACAACCGTGCCTGGTCATCACAAAAGACCTTTGGCAAGAACTTTTATCATTTGCCCAGTTACCGTGCTTGCCTGTGATAGTGAAATTGAGTTTCAGAACTTGCATGTGCACTTCAGGGAAGATTTTGCTCTTTTTTAAGGTAAGTCACAGATTTCTAGTGGTCTTCTACTTCTGTTGTACTCTGACAAAGCTCCTGTTTGCTGTACACTTGTAGTGTGGTCTTCTTAAAGGAGCTAACAGTACAAACGCTTCTGTCCCTTTTCAATCTATTGCCATATAAAGAAAGTTTTGCTGAAAGCATCCAAAAATGATTTTGTTTCCTTCTGTGAGTGCATGCCTCAATCTTGTTGTGTATTACAGGTATGTGTGTCTTGTTGTTCAGTTGCTGAATGAAAAGGTAGAAGAATTAACATTCCCTTGGAGAGATAATCAGTTTTCTTGGAATAGCTGCTTAAATAAATGAGAGATTGTGTCTTATGCCTTCTTCCCCTCAAAAAAAGGCTGAATTAACAGATGTTTTTGAAGCAGCCTTTAGGTATTCTGAATCGTAATTTAAACATGAATGAGGCTGGAATGTTGTTTGTTCTTGTGTATGTGTGTGCAATTTGAAAAAGACATTTATGCTACAGCTTTTACTAGGGATGTCTATTTTGCTTGTTCTCTTTTTCTGGTCTTAAATGACATACAAGCCAAGAGGGTTTGCTTATTGTTTTTATATAACTTCGAAGAAAACTCAAATTTGATTAATTTCTTCTTGTACTTCTCCTCCAAGATGTTAAGGAGTTACACCCTTAGAATAAAGGACCCTTAATCCTATTCCACAGAAACCTTTACACATCAGTTGATTTTTTGAATATAGTAAATAATTTCCTGAAAGCTGATAGCATTTTAGAAAAATAAAGTAAAACCCAGGTTCTTTTGGTTGGGTTTTTGTTGTTTGTGGGGTATTTGTTTTTTGGTGGGTTATTTTTTTGTGGTTTTTTTTTTTTCTTTTTTGTTTTTTTTTTTTCATATATGAGAAAGGATTAATGAGACAATTAGAGTTGTAGGAGCAATGACATTAAATATGTTTTTCCCAAAAACAAACTGTGAAGGCACGGAGCACTTGTCTGCCAGTAAAGATGTGAAAATCCCAGATAACAGAGAATTTCAAAGTTTCAGTAAGTTAAAGCATTTTGAGTATGTAGAAACCAGCCGAATTGCTTGCAATAAAGCAGCAGTGCTTCAGGTGAAAGCTGAACCTGCGTTCCTGGATTATCTGATGTCTATTATCAAGAAGTGTTCCTCATATGTTGGAGGAAATATGAACTCAGTGCTATTAAATAGCCTGGAATAAAGCAAGCTTCTACCAGTCATAGCTTGCTTGTTGAAAAGTGTAATACAGAGGAGAAACTTATGTAGAAAGAATCATTACAAACCATCTCTCCATCTGAGTTTTGGGTGTTGAAACAGCTGACTGGTAACTGAGTTTGCTTCTGTACTCGGAAGCAGACAGAAATGCACAATGACCCCAAGTAAAGAACACTCTTATTAACAACATTATTGGGAACAAATTCAGCTTTTATAAAGTATGTTTCCAGTGAAATTACTTGGACTTTGTGCAGGCTTAATTTAAAGCAATATCATACTCTGCACATTGTTTACATCTTAAAACTTCACAGACAGCTGTTTAATAAATTGAAAAAACAAGGGACTGAAGCAATAACAAAATCTAGGGAAGTCTGCCTCCCAGCGCTGAGTTATTTCTGTTGGTTACTGCCTTGATTGTTGTTGTTTGGTTTTTTTTTTTAATGTATTTGTTCTTTATTTGAACCTGAAGTATAGCTGAGGGTTATGTGCCTTGGAGGGTGGTGCTGTATGCCTGAATTTCACTTCATTTTAGTTGGGTGCACACTCCTTTGGGCTGCTTTGTAAATACAAACCTCTGTGTATGTGTGTTTCTTCTTAATCTTGATGGCGTTTGTTTTGTTCCGTTTGATCTTGGCATGCATATCTATTAGCCCCTGGTGGAGATGAGTCACATCTGAGACATGGTACATGTGCAGTGCTGTTTATCAAGCAGTAATTTTGGACTTGATTTAAATATATTTCGTTTAGCTTGAAGGTGTGTGCGCCTTGAAGAACAGGCTTGACAAGATCTTGAAGTGTAAGTAGTAGCAAGGCAAATGTGATCTGTAAGGAGTTTATAGCTCTGAATAGTTGTTGAAATGTTGCAGGGAACAGAAGAAAGATTTGGTAGAAGATGGAAAAATTTGGAAGAATATAGGGAATAGAGAGAGTGTAAAATAAGACGGTTGGGAAACAGGTTGCTTGAATCGGTCTTGAAAGGAAGGATATAAAGTCTTACTTTTCCATTCCTGTCCCTTAGCTAAGGCAAGTGCCAAGTTCTGCACCAAAGAAGGAGCAAACCCAGGCATCAGCAGATGCTGGGCTGGAGGAAAGCTGCTGGAAAGCAGCTGTGCACAACAAGGCCCTGGGGGTCCTGGTGGACAGCGAGTGGAACCTGAGCCAGGAGCGTGCCCTTGGCACAGAGGAGGCGAGCGGAATCCTGGAGCGCGCTGGATGGAGCGCCGCCAGCAGCACGAGGGTGCTGATCCTTCCCCTCTGCTCTGCACTGGGGATGCCACACCTGGAATGCTGGGCCCGGCTCTGAGCTCCCCAGTACAAGAGAGACAAAGAGATAACGGAGAGAGCTGAATGAAGGGCTGCTAAAGTGATTAAGAGACTGGAGCATTTCATAGGAGGAAAGGCTGAGAGAGCTGGGGCTGTTTATTTTAGCCTGTACAAGAGAAGTCTCGTGGGCTAGGCAGGGAGGCACAGATGGCACACACAACTTACCAGTGTGTTTAAATACCTGAAAGGTGGGTGCAGAGATGGAGACAGGCTCTCTTCAGTGGCACCCAAGGACATAACCAGATGTAATGGGTGCAAACTGAAACGCAGGAGGCTCCATCTGAACATCGGGAAAAGTTTTTTGCTGTGAGAAAGACCCAGCATTGGAATAGGTTGTTCAGAAAGGTCATGGAGTCTCCATCCATGTATGGAGAAGCAGTTTGGACACAGTCCAAGACAGAGTTTTGTACTTGGCCCTGTTTGAGCAGGGTGGCTGGACTAGACCTTCAGAGGTCACTTCCAACCTCAACCTTTCTGTTTCCGTTTCTAACATGGGCAGTTGTTAAAATAAATAACAGATTTACTTTGAAGATATCGTGGACCTAGTACTGCAAAGTCACTTTGTACCACAGAAATGCAAGTGATCCTGTTCACTTGCCCAGGATACTGGGGTGGAATCAAGTCTCTGTGGAGTATTTGTCAGTCTAGTTCTTGCAAATCGTTAAAGGCAAGAGATCCCACAGCATCCTTTGATATCTTGTTCTTTTGTTTTAGGGTCTGACTATTAAAACTTTTTCTAGTCCAAATAAGCTCAGCTGCAAGTTCAAACTTTCCTGTTCCATATAGAACATCACTGATTGCTATCCTCTTCATGAAGCACTTGGGTGTATTGAAGGAGTGCATATGGAGACTCTTGTGATTGGGCTGTGTTCTTAGATGGTAGCATTTTTGAGGCAAACATCCAAGCAGCCTTGTTTTGTTTTATTCTATATAAGCCACATTTGCTAAAACTATTGTCCTTGCAGTTCTCTCTTGGGTGCTTTTTCTTTTTCTGTCAGCAGTTTTAAACATGGTGCTCCAAACTGAGTATGGGATTCCAGTTGTGATTTGTTATTAGCACTGAGGAACTGTAATTGCTTTCCAGAGACCTCATGATAACACTCCTAGGAGAATAACACTCCTGCTGGAAATTGGACCTGCTTCTTTGGAAACAGTCTAGTACTGACTACATGGAATTTTTAATCCACTGTGAGCACCCCATTCTCTCTGCTCTATTGCTTTCTTTATTTTATCTTCTTTGTATGGTATCTTATGTCTAATGGATTTTTTTTTTAAATGTTGAAACCCTTTTTGGTTGATGCTTTCTTTACTAGTGCTGCTTTGATTTTCTGGGTTTAATCTTTAAAAAATCTTGGTAATAATTGTTTATTTTGGACACTTTCACCCAAGTTATTTGACCTATGTCTTGATAACATCTATAAATTTTAAAAGCATACCTGTTCTGTTATCCAAGCCAACAATTTAAACTGTTGAAAAGAATCACATCTAGGAAATAAATTAAAATGGGCATATCCTGTTTATTTAGCTGCTGTCTTGTGAGTACAGTTGATCAAGGATGTGAGTCCCCACTTTAGATTACATTTCTCTAACTTGTTTAGGAGTGTATTTAGGAAAATTTATATATGTTAATTTAAATTTTATAAAATCTAAATTTTATAAATTTAGGTTAACATCTATAAAATTTAAATCTTATAAATGTATGTGTTTTGAGAACACATTAAAATAGGCTGATACTTCACCTATAGTTTTCCTTTCAGTCTTTGGGCTAATTGCTCTGCTGGAATATAATGGGGAAGGTTTACCATTACATAAGGTGTGTCTTAGTCCTGTTCTCAGATACATCTTCTGTGCTATGACTCTTAAGTAGGAGACTTGGATCCCTGTGGAAACCTTGAAAATAATATGTCCTGTGAAAATACTTGAAATGCCCTTGTCCAAGGAAAAGGAAAAAACCAACAAAGTAGTGCAACATCTCATATGAACTTCTCCTGTAAAGAGAAGCCAAGTATTTTACATTGAAACCTGAAATACTGAGAATTTGCAAAAACAACTCATTCTAACTGTAGAAAGAGGGCAGTCCTTTCCTATTCTGATAGAGGCCACAAGCTGGAGAAAGTAGCACAAGAGTATTTGGCTTTTTATTTAAGTAGTAGGATTGAAGAAATAGTATCTAAATAGGGACCTAGCTTGTAAATGCATTTGACTTCATACTATTTGCTATATCATTTTCTAGAGAAATCAACCACCCTCTAAGGTATATTGAGAAAAAATACATAAATTTAAAAAATATTTCTCCAGGACCTTTGTTCTAAGTGAATGTGGTACCTGAATTGTGTCTCAGAAGGATTTTTTTTCCTTTGGCCTTTTTTTAATGTGAATTTGCTTGCTAGTAATTAGTAGAGATAGAATCCAATACTGTGGAAGAGCTTACTTAAACTGCTTTTTTGGCATTCACTGTTTTATATTTTGTGAGTTTTTCCCTTCGTATTGATCTCACTGAGGCCCCACTGTGTTGTTATGAGGATTTATTTTGGATATTGCTCTTTTCCACTTCAGTGGTAACTTTTCTCATATAATGATTGGTTATGAAAGCAGCTTTGCTTTTCTGGTATTATATGTTGACAAAAGAAAATAAATAGATGACTTTTCCATTTTAAAAGTAGAAGTTTTGGGGGGAAAAAAGGCACATGGAAAATTGGTTGGCATCAGCAGTGCAAAGCTTCTTTCTGACTGCAGCCTGCTTGACAGTGGGGCTGTGCGGGGTCAGGGTCCCAGACCAACCTGCAGCTCTGCGAGGAGAAAGCCAGCTGGCATTTTTGAGGCTTGTGTTGCTGAGGTATAGTTATAGTTATACATACACATAGCATGTATATCACTCCATTTGTAAGAGAGCAGAAAGAGTCCTACATTGGCCCCTTCAGGACAGAAATATAGACACAGTAAAACAATAGCCTTTTCTGCAGAAAAGGCTGTTTCTTCTTTCCACCAGAAAATGCCATCTACCACAGAGATCTCTGAGCATTGTTCTATTGACTGCTGGTCAGTGCAGTATTTTTATCAGCCTTTCTACTCTTGTCAGAAAGGATCAGGAACTGAAAGAGAGCTCCCCCCTCTAAGGGTGGAGAGATACTGTGGTCTGTGTTCTCTTGTGTATTTTGTTGCAACGTACTGACTGTGGCTTCTGTACTTTGCAATACAGAAGTACATTTAAAATGTTGGAAACACCTTCAGATGCCTTCTTCTGTCAGTGAATATAGGTATTAATTATGATTTTTTCACAGAAAAATCTTGAGGTATCTTAATGTTGAGAAGTGTTTTCCTTCTCTCTTTGAATTCATTTTCTTTTCTTTGGTGTCATGTTACATTTAGAGGCCATAATGAATTGTCAGAAGGTGATGCTTTGTACACCACTGAACTGTAAAAGCCTGAAGTTATAAAACCATTTGGAGTTCTCTAGGGGAAGAAAAAATCATGTGGTATATATAGACAGAAAGTTGCTGTCCAAAGCTTGTGTCTTCATAGGAGCTTGAACAAAAAAATACTTAGAACTAGAGGATATTCTTGTTGTCAGAGACCTTTCTAGATGCTTTTAGTTCATAGTCATGTGGGTTGTTCCAAGCTCTTACTCAAAGCAGAGTCAAAAGTGAATTTAGACTTTTTATTTGAATTCAGACTGAGGGTATTGTCTCATCTTGAAAACAGTGATGAACATACTACTTCTCTCGGCAACCCTAAGGGAAAAGGTTTTTAGGACATCTAATTGGAACCTTTTCTGTGCCAGTTTGTGTCTTGTTCTCTTACCATGCATCTCACCCTGGCTCTGTCTTCCAGTTACTTCTGCTTAGCTCTCAGATTGCTCTTCAGTTTTCCAAACCTTCTTTCCTCTGGGCCAAACAATCCCAGCTCCTTCAGCCGTTCTTCATGGGGAAGATGCTGCCCTTTGCAGAACCCCCTCCAGTTATCAACGTCATTCTTGGAACTTGCCCTAAAACTGGCTGCCTTCTCCCAGATGTGATCCAAGTAGCGTCGAGTAAATAGGAATAGTGAGCTCACTCAGTCTACTTTTATGAGCTCAGCTCTCTGTGTGCCAAAGCTCCTGTTGCTACAGTCCAGTGCCTTTCTTGTTGCCAGGGCATGCTCCTGGTTTGCCTGAGTGTCAGGTCCTTTCCAGCTGAGCTGCTCCCAGCTAATCCGACCCCAGCCTGTGCCACTGCAGGGGGTTAGTCTGTCCCAAGCACAGAACTTTGTATTTGCCCATTTCATGAATTTCATGAGGAATGTTCCTCTTGGCCCATTCTGCCAGCCTGTCTGGGTTACTGTGAGTGGCTGCCCTGCACTTCAGTGTGACTAGACCCCCTCAGCTCTCTGTGTGCCAAAATCTCAGTGAGGATGCATCTTGTTTGAGGACCTCTACTTCAAACTGCCCTTTAGGTATAGTATGGACTGATAACTACTGCCTTTTGAGCCAAATGATCCAGTCAGTGTTTCATCCACCTAGAATCTATATGTGTTAACTATCACTACACCGACCTGGATTCTAGGGTGCTGTCAGATATGATGTTGAAAGTTCTTTAGTCAAAGTGAGCAACTTTGCTCCCTTCTCCTTCACAGATTTAGTCACTTCATCATAGTGGTCAATTGTGTTTATTAAGCAGATTTATCCTTGGTAAATACATGCTAGTGTTTTTCTCCATCATCTGCTTTGTGTGCCCTATAATATTGTAGTTAATGCTCTTTGAAAACAACTGGAGATCTCCTGCCCATTGTCATCACAGAGGCTTTCAGCCATCCAGACATCTGCTAAGCAGGCCTCAAAACTTCAGGCATAGGATGTTGGAGGTTCCTAGAAGTTGTAGCTGATGAATTCCTAGCAGATAGGGCTAATGCTCTATTATACAACAAAGATGAAAGAGTCTGGTGGATCTTGAGTCATCATGAGATGACTGAGTTCAGGATTTGGAGAAAGCTGAAAAGCTGGGCAGTAAAATTAGGCCTGTGGACTGGACTGTTGTTTATCTGAGAATTTGTTAAATTAGAATCCCTGCGGGAGGTGTTTATAAAGGACTTAGAAGAGGAAATTTAAAAATCTGAGCTGTTGGAGAGCTCAAGAAAACACCATCTCATTTTCCAGGAATATCAGGACTTTAAACAGAAAAGCCCACTTGACTGAACAAGAGACTTCTTTATGAGCAAAACCACAGAAAAAGAACGTATAAGAAATGAAAACTGGACTGGGAACAAGAGTATGAAAGCATTACTCAGGTATTTAAGGATGAAAAATGAAAGGCCAAAGCCCAGCAGAGTTAAGGCTAATGAAGATTAACAGGAAGGGTTTCTACATGTTTAGTAGTAAATAAGGGAAAAATTATGGGAAAAGGCTAATCATATGCTCATCTGCAAAAAAACTGCAGCAAAATTCTGAAAGTAATAGGCTAGTCAGCCTTATTTCCATTCCTGGAAGGATCATGGCTTGTTTCCACATTGGTTAAGTTTGTAAATACATGGTCAAGAATTTATTGCTTAATAGTGTGCATTTAACAGGAGTGTGCTTACTCAATCTCATTGCCTTCTGTGGCAAAATGGCTCTCTGTATGAATGACAGAAGTGTCACCTCCTGAGGTTACTAAGGTTTTGAATAATGCCACCAACTGCCTTCACATTTAGAGGTCTGAGGAAGTATGGGCTGGATGAACAAGCTGCTTAATGGGTTGAAAATCAGCTGGACTATTATCAATAGCTCAGCATCCAGCTGGCAGCTGACTGAGTGCAGTACGCCAAGGGTTGGTTCTGGGGTCTATATTTTTCAATAAGTAGTGATTTGGATGATGGCATATATTTGCAAATTACACTAAATTAGTGGGAGTGGCTGACATAGCTATGGCAAAACATAAATCCCAAGGGATCCTGAGAGACTTAAGGCTTGGGCCATCCAAAGCTTCATGAAGTAGAACATGAAGTGCAGAGTGGTGCATCTGATGCATAACAATACCATGAATCAGTACAGCTGGGAACTGATGGGCCAAGTGGCAGCTCTGCTCAAAAGAACCAGGGATTATGGTTGAAAGGAAGTTAAATATTAACCAGTAGTGTGCCATCATTGTCAATAAATCTGGTGCTGTGCTACATTAGGAGTATAGCCAGCAGATTATGGGAAATAATTGTTGTTCGGTCCTTGGCACTGAGGATCCTCTACTAAGAACGTGCCTTTTGGGCCCACTAGAAAAGTAAATGTCAGGAAACTGCTGATGTTTCAGTGGATGGTTGTCAGGGTGGTCTGCATGACCTGCAAGGGGAAGCTGAGGGGACTGAGCCCTGTCTGGTGTAGAGTAAACTTATAACAGTCTGCAGCTATTTGAAGGGCAGTTATAAAGATGATGAAGCCAAGCTTGTCTTGGTAGTGACAGATGTAACAAGGTGTAACAAGACCAAAGACCTGTTTTCAGCTTGAGAGGTTTACAGTAAGCATTATGAAAACTTACTCCATTGGGAAGGTAGTGTAACACTAGCACAGGTTAGCCAGAGAAGCCATGAGATCTCTCCCCATGAAAGTTTTCAGAAGCTGGATGGATGGATATCCATCCATCTATCCTTATTGTGTTTAAATATGCAAGGCAAGGGATATGTTGAAGCCTCCTTCCCTTTGCTAGTTTTACATTATCTCATTTTGTTTTTCTTTTATTTTTCTTGGGAGCGTGTATGTATAGATGTGAAATCTCTCTGAATTCAGTGGAGATGCTTTTACCATGCCCTTGCAGCAAGTCTTGGAGTTAATGAATGTACCTCCAGCATGTAGGAAAAGAAAGAACCACAGTTGTGTCCCTTTAAAAAAGAATGCTTTGTTCAGCATTGGCAGCAGTAGTCTCTTGGGCTTTGTCCTAGGGAAATGTGGTAATATTTCAGACTTCAAGATTGTAGTCTGGCTTTTCTTCCTATTGAGGGAGTGGAAGTCTAGGCAGAGTTCTGCAAGGCAAGTTTTGTTGCTTTTTATTTTTATCTTTGCCATAATAATGAGACATTCCCTCCTAGTAATGAAATTCTAATAGAGCTTTTGGGGAACTCTTAGTATCCTTGTAGGCTTCATTGCTTGCAGTCCTCTTGACTGAAATGGGTCTGAGAAAGTGGGATCTTAAGTGTGCCTGGGTATCTTCACATGTGCACCCATGCACACATTTGGCTGCTTTGGGGAGCTGGGAGTTTCTCAGAAGCAGTTAGCACTTGAGCTCCTTGTACTTCACTAAATCAACATCTCTTCCACAAGGGCTTTCTCTGTCACTGATGGATGGCAATTCAAGTTCAGCATAGCAGGAAACAAGAAACTGGAAAGCAGTAGAGAGTTTGAGAATTCTTAGATATGTTTAGTAGTTCCTGTCTGTGTCTTCAAGAGTTAGTAAAGACTAGGTGTATTCACACCAAAAGGTTGAGTTTACTCTGTGAGAATAAACATGGACTTGCTGCAGCAATATAGTCAAAGTCTGTGCTTAATATGTTTAATGTGAAATAATCCTCTCTTCTCACTGGGACAACACTGATTATCCCCCTGCCTTCATCATAGTTGTTGCTTAATTGTTACCTTTCAGAAGTAGGATGCCATACCTCTACACTTGATACTGTTGTCTGGAACTGACAGTAATTTTATAATCATCTTTAAGTCTAGCTCTTCTGTAGTGGGCAGATGTGGTGAACTGGAAGCCTGATATCTGAGTGAGTTGCTCATGACTTTGTGTTTGAAAGTTGTAGCATGGTACTGGGTTGTGTGAGAGCTGTGCTTCCTTTCTCCTGATTTGAGGCAGTGCACTTCAGAGTTTGTTGCACAATTTTCTGGAGCTGTTTTTCTGGGCAATGTGTTGCTTGGGCAATCCTAGGCTGTTGATGTAGGGCCTTCTGCCAACCAATTACCCAATTTTTTTCCCTCCTGTACCTTGATTCTTGCATTGCAGACAGTTCTCCAGTATAATTATTTACACATGCAATAATTTTGTTGGTTTTGGAAAAATTGTTTGTAAATATCTTTTCTGTTTAACTTTTCTAATGCCATCCACTTCCCCCTCTGGGCCCTCCAGTTTCAATATTTACATTTGTGTTTGTAATTGAAGAAGTTCTTAAGTAGCTTGAACTTAAAATAGCTGTGTTGGGCAAAAAGTAAACAGAATGTCTCCTTAAAAGTCTTGTAGCTGTGTAAGTCCTAAAGATGAACATCAGATCTTGTTAATGGTGCCCAACCAGGCATAATTCAGACAGGGTTGTGCTGGACATTGCAGGATAATGCACCAAGATAAATTTATGACCTTAAACTGGTCTTGTAAGGCTCAGTATGTATGCCATCCAAAAGAGAATGGTGTTTGGTGTTGTATTAATGCTGGTAATCTCTATGGGTTCCAGGCTAGTAGATGACCACCAGCTGGTCTGTCTTTTTCCACATTGTCTCTTCTTGAGGTTGAATTTTTCAATTGTACCTCATACATTTCAAAATTTACATCTGCTTCTGTGGTTCTTGTTTCCTCCTTTTTTCATTTTATTGCTGTCTTCTTTTCACTCTTCAGTGCTACGCATAGGTGCAGCCTTCACTTTTTTCATCCAGGTCTTTCTCCTCTGCTCCACTGCAATGACTTTGATACTTTGGTTTCTGGATCGGCAGTGTACGAGATGTTAGATGTGCACTCCTGGTATTGCATGCTTTCTTTGTCAGCTAACTGATCTGCCTACCATGATTAATACAGAATAAAAAAACACTCCTTTTGTATTAATATTGTGATATAATATGAAGAAAATATTACTTGACTCCACTAACCCCTACCCTGTCTGAAAATATCAAAATAAGATTTCATCTTTTTATAGAGATGCTGCAAAAAGAATACAGGATCAATAGCTGGGCTGCTATGAAGTACAAAAATACAGATGCCATCTAAAGCTGTTGAGAAAAATTAAGATGTGATTTTAGTGTGTGATAAAAGTATGGAATGTGATGTCTGTTCTATTACGTAGTGTTACTTGTGCACCAGCTTGTTCTGACATGCAAATAAGGCAGTTCTGGTTTCCTTGTGAAGCTTTGTAAATAGTAGCATACCTGCTGCTATTTTCCAAAGGGAGGAAAATGTTTGCAATTTTTGTAAATCCTCATGTCTAAGTATGATGCAAATATTATGAGTGAAAAACACTGCTAAGTACATACTACACTGAGTTCTTACTCATCTTGATAGGTTATCTTCAGAACTACTTGTAGTTGGGGGTTTTTTTTGTGTTATTATTTCAAGCAATGTCTTTGGTTTGCCTTTTAAGCCCTTTTTAGACCTTGCTGAGTCAGTCTCACTATGCAGTGAAAAATGATGTGTGTTTAACCTAGTTTTTAGTATTAAGACTTAACACCATAAGCAACTTAGCCATAGTAATTCTAGCAGAGTTGTTCTGCTGTGGTTACCTTGCAGACTTCCTATTCTGAAATGGGTGCTGAGCTTACTGAAGTGCAGAAGTTACTCCAGAGCAAATTGCTTGTGGCACAGCCTCTCCATGAGGGAAGTGGAGTGTCAAGTTACCTTACTGACCACGAAAGCATCTGCCTGTATGCAGATGGTAAACAAGCTGTAACTCATTCCTTCATCTGTGTATTCTTTCCAGGGTCTTGAAGACAACTGGTGACTCTCTGGAAGATGATGTTTTAAGCACTGACTGTGTTGGTTTAAAGCAAATTGGTTAGACATGTATATTTCTGAAAATTGTTCTTTGATCTTGTGTCCTAGGAACCAGATGTATTATGCCAATGGATTTTTTTATGCTTACTTTGAGTAGTTAGGCTTCCATTTTTAATGCAGTTATACTTAACTAAGTGGGTGCTTCAGAGGAGAATAACAAAGGTAATTGTTTGAGTTTGATGTCTACCCTTATACTTGTGCTTCAAGCAAATGTTACCATTTAATACTCACCCTAGATCATGGTTTATCCTGAAAATTCAAAACAACCAGCAGATTTAACATGAAAAACCAAAAGACAAACTAGAAGACAACTGGAACATAACTTGAGAAAATGCTTTGCTTCTAAATGCTGCATGTAAACAAAATGGCATTAATTCAGTACGAGTTACACACAATGTCAGGAAAGGCTTGTTACCAACAAACTGTCAATCTTATGTCTGTTCATTTGCAGGAAGCTTAAACTGGGGGGGAAGTGGGAACATTTATGACTCACATGGATTGGGAGATAATAAATCTAAACCTATGTTTACATTTAAAGTAACATAAGGCTTTAAAAATGTTTCAAACTGTTAAATATTTGTCATATTGTAGTCTGTAAATTTTGTGTCTTCATGATTCACTGGGGAAAATGAATTCACTGGGAGTGAGAGAATAGTTCAGGCTGAAGAAGGATGGTTTCCAACACGTGAGATTTCACAGCCCCTGGATGTTGTGAAAATGAAGCTGGAAAGCATTTGGAGTTGCTTGCGGGCAGGTGTGCGCTCCCCGCTGACTCCCTGTGGCCCATGGAGTCTTGGCACTTCCCTTTGCATGGAATGTCTGAGCAGAAAGGAGAGAGCGCTCCTGCATTGAAATAAGCTGTATTTTGTTGGTTGAGTGCATTTGTGTCAGTAAATATATTACATCTGTTAAAAGGCTGGCTTTTAATTCAATGCCCAGAGTTACGGAATAGCAAGTGTGGAATCATTTCCTCCTCTGAAAGTTGGAAGTGGAGAGAGAAGATGAGAGAGACAGACAAAAGAGACAGCCTAGTTCTCGGAGACTGAAAGAGTTTTTATGCCTTGTTGAGGACGTGAGTTCAGTGATATTGTCAGTAGAGAGAGTATTGTCTTTCAGTAACGATGAGTATGGCAGATCTAAGATAACCTTATCTTGAGCTAGCACAGCAAGACTCTCTACCCTCCCCCTGAACCCTATCTATTTTGAATTTCATACTGATGGCCCAGTAATCTGTATGTGATGTATGAGAAGCCTACATACCAAGGTCAAGACAGTGGAGTCTGCAAAAGGGTGTAAACATATGTATTGGAATTGTGTGCCAGGGTTTGGTAGCAGGGAGGCTGCAGGAATGGCTTCTGTGAGAAGATTCAGGAGCTGGCCTCATGTCAGATGGAGCCAGTTCCAGCAAGTTTCAAGATGGAGTTGCCACTGGCTAAATCTGAGTCCATCAGCAATGTTGGAGCACCTCTGTGATAACATATTTGAGAAGATGAAAAAAGCCCTGTGCAGCAGCTGTGAGAGGAGCGAGAAAACTGTGAAAGAAAAAGCCCTGCAGACACCAAGTTCACTGGAGGAGGAGGGACAGGAGGTGCTTCAGGAGCCAGAGCACAAATTCCCCTGCAGCCTGTGGTGAAGAGCAGGTTGAGGCAGGCCCATGTCCCTCTTGCAGCCCATGGAGGCCCACAGAGGAGCAGAGATCCACCTTCAGTCCGTGGAAGACCCAAAGCAGGAGCAGATTAATGTCCAAAGGAGACTGTGCCCCTATGGAGAGAGGAGCCCATGCTGGGGGACATGTTGGAGCAGTCTGTTCCTGAAAGACTCTGCTCTATGGAATGAACCCATGCTGGAGCCAGTCCTGAGGAACTGTAGACAGTGAGAAGATTGCACTCTGGAGCAGTCAGTGAAGGACTGTATCCCATGGGGTTGGACCCTCTCCTGAAACAGGGGAAGGAAGGAGGAAGGAGCAGTGAAGAGACACTACCCATTTTCCCCAGAGCCACTCAGTGAGGGAGGAAGTAGAAGACTCTGGGGTGAAGTTGAGCCTGGGAAGAAAGTGGATTTAGTTCTGATTTTATGTCTCACTATTCTGCTGTTATTAATTGGCAGTAAGCTAAATTAATCTTCTTCAAGTTGAATTTGTTTTGCCCATCACAGTAGTGATCTTTCTCTTCTTCTGTCCACCTGATAGGATATATGATCCAGCCTTGTAACACTGTTGTAGCTCTTTCCTAATCTCTGACTTGGCAGTGTCCTTGTCTACTGCCTTCACACAGGTCACCTGCACACCCCATCTTGGTGTCTTCTGAAAAGTGATGTGTTCCGTCTTTTCCTCCATATGGTACATGCAGATGTTGAATGGGATAGGTTCCAGGATAGATGCCTAAGGGAATTCCCATTACAGCATGTCTCCAGGTAGTGTTCAAACCACTACCCACTTCCGTTTGAGACCAGTGATCTAGACATCAATAATCGACCTATCTAAACTGTAGTGCCCCAGTGTGGATGTGGGGATGTTGTGGGAGACCATACTGAAAACCCAACAATTGAGATAAACAACTTTTTTTAGTCTCTTATCCAAGATGATGAAAAGGCATAATCAAAGATCTTCAGTATGTGTGATTGGTGAATGAGCATTCAGCTTATCACTCTCTTCATCTAAATTGCTTGTTTTCCCCCAACATATGGTATTTTCTATACAGGGAGATGAAAGACTAGTCTCTCTTAGTCTACAGACTCTCTGGCTGTATCAACATTCATATGTGCTTTGTTGCTCAGCCTGAATAAACTTCACGACATGCTGTCTCTTTCAGAATCAGCACAGCTGAACAAGTGAGTTGTCACTTGTTCTTCCTGCATCCGTGGTGTGGTGTTGTGTTTGGTTGCACTTAAAGGCTCTGCTGGCTACATATGTTTGACTTTTAAGTCATCTGAGTTGCTGGTGTCATCTAAAAGCTGTCAGGCAGCAAAGTTGTCCCTACAGCCAGAGTTTGGCTTGCAGAACTTTGCTCCAACAGAAGAACCTGAGTTTGCTTTTGACTCTGTCCAAGTCTGTAAGTCTGGTAATGAGAAACTTTGTTCATATTGAAAACGTCTTCAGGACAGTGATGGATTCCCCAGCACTGGACACTTCTAAGATTGACCTGGACAGGATACTGAGCCATCTTGTCTAGAATATGCTTTTGCCAAGGAAGGTTGGACCCGATGACCCTTGAGGTCCCTTCCAACCTGGTGTGCTATGGTTCTATGATTAGTGGTAGAAAACAGAATTAGGGCAGCAAAATATGATCCTCCAGTGACTTAGTGACTTTTCAGACCGTCGGAGTGTTTGGTATTAATGCTCATAGTTTAAGTTCTGTTGGATATTTAATTGAAGTATTGCAAGTTTGTGAGAGTTCTCTGCTCCTGTGTTCACTTTTATTGTGAAATAAAATTCTTCAGAGACAAAGGGACTGTTACCAATTTTGTTTGCTTTATAAATGAAGAATTTTGTTATTGTCTGCAAAGAACTGGTGGTACAGTCTTTGCTGGAGCCATCAAAGAGTGCTTTCGTTTTTAAGTAGTTTGTTATCCCTCCAACTAAAACCTATTCTGTGAAGTGCCTTCGTGTTGCAGTGACTTTTGGATATGGACTTTGATGTATTCATACTATAAGGCCTTAGTGACATTTTTTTCCCCTGAAACAAAAAAAATTAAAAGTTTCATTTAAAAATCAAGTTGTTATTTTAAATAACTGAAGTGGTAGCAGTTCAGCCATGTGTGACTGGCCAATTTGGAATGTTAGGTCTGACCTATCTTGAGAATCAGACTGTAAGAAAAAAAAAAATTTGCAAAAGTTGCGAAGAGTAGCAAAACTTCTGTTGAGGTAAAATGCCCGGGTGAAAAGAATCAGCCCCATTAACCTGTCACAGTGAACTGGGAGTGTCACCAGTTTAATGAGTTCTACTGAATCTCTGGCAGTCACTACAGCAGTAGCAAATTTTCCCTATGTTTTTGTGATGGTCTGAATTAAGCATGCAAGCTCCTATTGAGATGTTGTTAATACACACATATAATAAGCCTGCTGAAAAGCTAATACTATATTTTTTTACCCCTTTATGGTGCTTGCATTTGATTTCCATGAGAGTTTTTTTGATTGTTTTATTTCCCCTTGCCGTGAAAATGTCCGGAATTCATTTCATGGCATGGAGTGGGCAGGGTAGCCAACCCTGAAAGCGAAGGACAAAACTCAAACCTTCCTGCAAACTACTAAAAGCTGCAGCTTGCTCCAAATGGATTTTCAAATCAAACCATCTGTGGGGCAGCTTTCTGGCTATTGGAAGTCTGTCTATACTCTCTGGAAAGTATGTACATGTACCTTTGATCACGTGTTTTCATCTGTATTTTTTGCCTTAAAATTTCTGAAGGCTGTCTTTTAAACTACATCCAGAGGAAGTGCTGGCACACAACACTCCCTCCAAGTAGGCAGCCAAAACTGCAGCATGCAGGGAACCTGACAGGAAAGAAGCCTGACACTTGCGCATATTAGTGGTTCTTCTTTTCTCACTTCTTCAAAAACATCACTTTTCCAGATTCTGATGAATACTGTGCTTTTCTGCTTACTGACTCTGGGGTCAGAGGTTCTGTTATTAATGAGAGCTTTTATCTTCTCAGCCTCCTACCTAACAGGATTGGATGATCTGTTGGTTGGCAGGAAATATTAACAAATCATTTTTGGCTAAATCCCAGTGTTTCTGCTCCTCTTATTAGCACTCAGAACTTCTAAGTTTATTCAGTAAAAACCCCCGACATGAGTCCGTGTTCATCTTTTAGAATGAAGGTAAACAGAACGTTGTGCTGCCATGCCTATTTCACTACCATAAGGTGTTCACTTGTCCTTCAGATCTGAATATTTATAAGAGAGCAAGAAGTTAAATACTATAGCATGATGAGAATTTATCTTGTCATGTAATTCCTTTGCAGCAATGAGAAGATTAGAGTGCTAAACTTCATTATAATAAATCTAGCTCTGCCATCAGTTTTAACTGAGCAGTAGCATCATCTGAGAGGTGTTTTCTATTAACTTGAACTGCTGTTTATTCTTTTTTATAATTATTCTAATGAAGTTTTTTGAATAAGAACCACATGGCTTTTCGTCTTGCATATTCTGTCTTTCTTGAAAGTAAATGTAATTTGTAGTTATTGTCTTTAATTGTATATACTTGTCTAATTATGTTTGTGTTTAAAAATAATTGTCTTCCTGGCTGTCCACTAAATGAAATACTTTTACTGGCAAACTTCCCTGTTCTTCCTCTGTTTTTAAATCTGCTGATTATAAACCTGCAGTCTAAGAGGGTTTACTGATTTTTCTGAATCTCTGGATTTCTGGATCTCTTCAGAGAGAAGCAAATAATTGGGGTTGATTCTTTGGAGAGGTCCTATCCTATGACTTAGTGTATGAAAGAACAAAGAGTAAAGAGTACTGAAGTCAGTTGGCTGTCTGAATAAGTAACTTCAAAAAGAGCTTCTTTGCATTTTAAAATCCACAGAGCTTCTGAGGAAAAGACCACATTAGAGCTTCGTCCTCAAGTTCCAAACTCCTTTTTTGGTCACTGCTTCTGTTTCACATCTTTGAACTTCTTTTACTGACTGTAACTGTCAGAGTGATTAATAATAAATATGATTTATATGGAAGGTTTAGCACATTATAAGGTAATTAATATAGGTAATTAATGCTCATGCTAGCATGCATGTGGAATTAATTTTGTGCTATGAAAAGTGCCACAAGTAGTATATGTTATTTAAGTTTAAAAAAAGACACAGAAATAATTGACTGTGAATTATGTGGGCATTAATTTATGCTGGAGGAGAGGAGTGGTCGTAAGGAACTTTTTGTTTTATTCAGACATAAGTAAAAGTAAGTTGATGCAGCATACATGATGTGATACTACTAAAGGAATCTGCACCTTTTTGCTTTTACGGGTCAGCAGGTGATGGTGGGGGTTCTGTTCTGGGCACCCAAAAGCAACAGTCTATAAGGGATTGTGTAAGATACCAGTTCCTAGAACAGCTGTCCTAGGTTTTGCCTTCCAGCCACAGCACAGCTTCGTGGCCTCCTCCTTGCCTGGATGCCAGTGTTAGGAAGCATCCCAGGCATCCTTTTGGCATCCCAGGCCCACGCCAGGCTGTGCTGGGTGTTTGTGTGGGGAGGGGGTTTGAAAGCACTGTTAGCTTGAATTAGTAATGATGTTTAACTGATATAACTCTCCCCTGTAGCCAGTTCTTTACAAGGCATTCAGCTGCCCTGACAGACCTCTTGGGTCAGAGTCAGGAACAGAACCTGGGACTTGTCTGGCTGGGACAGTGGGAGCCCTGCAGCCTTAATTTTTGTCAAGTACAGCTACTTGTGTTGCTTGTGTGTATGACTGGCCATTATTGCTGGTCTGAGCTAATTTATGCTGAAGCAAGGTTGCCAGTAGAGCCTTATAGGTAAACTGTTTTATTGTAGACAGTCATAAATGAGTCCTATTTAAAAACAAGTTAAAAAAATAGAAATAGTTGAGTCAGGCACCAATACATGTGAAATGTATATGAAGGATGTGTCTATATGGAAAATTCTGTTTGTACAATTGCATCTGTTTAAAACTGTTTCTACTCCTGGAGCATTCAAATGCAGGTGTATAAGAAAGCAAAGATGTCATTTGAAACTTTGGTACTGCATTAGCATAAGAAAGTGCAGAGTCCTTGCTAAACTCTCCCGGGAGCTCTTCTGATAGCACTTGCCTATTTCTCCTTGTTCTTTTTAATGTCATCTTATGCCAGTGTTCCATGTTATTTCACAAATACAGTTTAAATTCATGACCTAGAATCTTCTCTAGCTCTCCAGCAAAACGGCACCTCTATCCCATCGTGATTTGTGCAGGAGGGCAATGGACAAGGGCACCCTAAAGCATAACAGTGTGTTGTGTTTGATGGTGTCATCTCAAAGAGGGGGCCTCCACTTCAATGCTTTATCAAATAATACCTCTTCCTCTGGGAATGCAGAACTGTAAATTTTATTTTGAGTGAAATAATGTAGGTTAAGAAGTCTCAGCATAGATTTTTGTTCTCCTTATCCTAGCTACTTTGTGTTTCTTCCACTTGTATTTGAGGGGCATGTAATATTTCAAGTGGGTCAGGAGAGGGAGCTGGTATTCTAGGGGTGAAAAAGAATCTTCTTTACATACAAGTAACCCTGTTCTAAATTGTGCCTCTGAGTGGATAATTGTGATAAACTGTTCCTAAAATAACAGGAGTCCAGACCGACTTCCAGAACATAAAGTTGCAAGTAAGGATTTTTTTTACTACTTTGTTCTGTGGCTAATGGTTGCTTTTATCTGTTGCCTGAGGATCTCATTTAGAAGTGCTGACAGTGCTTTTCTCTTGGGAAGAGGTCTGTGTTGCCAGTAGTACATGTAGGTGATAGGGACAATGAGCAGAACCTCACCCTCATCTGAGACCAATAAAATAAAAATGTCACTGCTGGTAATAACGTTGACAATAGTAATTACACGTATAAGGGCACCCACCATGGTAGTACCTGCCTGCCCTTCATGTGACTTTTGGAGAGATTAAAGGCTTTTCAAAGGCAGCATGCCCTTTAGATGAGTGATAGAAATGTGAAATTGCCCTGCATAAGGGTATCCCCACTGCAGTTGCAAGGCCTTAGCCATCAGCCAGGCTCCTGCCCTCATTCAGTCTGCAGGATGGGGGTAGAAAATATGGAGAAAAGATGGGAATTAAAAGGCACGTGGGTCCAGATAAAGGTCACTCTTTCCCTAACTCAAATCCACTCCTTCACTCCTGAGTTCTGTACCCCCCACCACCAGTGGTCAGTGGGTCTGCTGTGGAGGTGACTGAAACCAGCTGTGTCCAGCCTGGGACAGCCCCATCTTCTCTGAAAAAAACTAAGCAAGTGGTGAAATTATCCCTTCCAGGTAATGTAGGTCTTGAGACATGGTAGTTTCTTGCTCCATTTTTCAGCAACAAAACAGGCTTCTGAGCCTCTGGATATGCTACTATAATCAGTTTTTGAAGGGCTGTACTGTAAAATTCAGCTAGCAAAAGTGCCTATTTCAAAAACAGCTGTGCAAAACCAGCTTTCAGAAAAAGTTAGCATTGTTCAGATCATTTTATAAGTTTGGTTTACTTGTCCAGTTAAGGAAGAGACAGAATGTGATTGAGAGGTGGGGAAGGAAGTGACTGGAAGCAGGGATGTGTGAAGTGGCAAAGAAAACCCTATACTCTACCTTCAAATCTCACCTGACTTTCCTGGATCTGCTTTATGTTTGTCTTACTGTATGTAGGAATCTCTCCAATGAGAGATTCCTGGCATGGCTTTGGACTCTTTAGAGATTGTTTGCATCTAAGGTAATTCCCTCTCTGCTCTATTGTCTGTATGTTCTCTATAATGAGGTGCTGCCAATTCAGTCTTTGATTCATCTTAATGAGTTTGTACGTTATGAATAATGAAAAAAAAAATATTTCCTCCTATTGCAGAGCTTGAAAATAGCATATTATCCTTCCCCACCCTTAGTTCTTAGTAGTTTGGTTTTCTTGGTTTTATTTGGTTTTTATTGTTACTTTTATTTGTTGCAGGACTTTCTTTTAATTTGTGTGTTTTATTTTTTATTGACAAGTGAACACTCTTACATAACAGGTAGAAAGCATAAGCCAGTGCAAGAGACTTTTCACACTAGCATGGTAAATGTGCTGTGATCTGACTAGAAGCCCAGTGCCATTTGGGTTTATGTAGAGACTTGGTACACATAAAATACGGTGATCTACTTATTTGTCCTTGTTCAGGCTTCTCCTCCAGTGAACACGGATTCTTCTTGTCAGTAGCTGGTGGAGAGATGAAAGTCTGGCTGCTGTTAAGAAATGCTGCTGTGCAGCAACAGTGAGAATTACTATAGCCACTGTTAGGGGATTTTTTTCCTTAATGACTGTCTACAAATTCTCATTGGCATCTTGGTTGCAGGAACCCAGCTCGCTTTCACTGTCGGCCAATCTGCCCACAGAGAATATTCTTAAGTGGTTGTGTGCTTATCTGAGGTTCCCTCCATTCCTTTGGTGGGATGTGACTTGTGACAGTGCTAGCTTTTGAGACTTTTATCATAGGCTTAGGGAGTAATTTGGAGGAAGCAGCTCGGTTTGTTGGTTTAATTTATTATTTGTGGGAGTTTGGGGTTCTTTTTGCTTTGGTGTTTTGTCATTTTTCAAGGGGTTCTTTAACTTTGCTTCTAAGCCACTTCTGCTCAGGAAATAGCATTTTTTTAGTTTGGGGCCTTGACAGAAATGACTGGGAGCAAAATGTTTGTTCTTTCAAGGTTATAATAAGTAAATACCATTAATGGGATGTTTTTGTCTGCTGATGAAGGGCTGAGGGCTTGGTGGTGTGTGTATGCATTTGACATTTTTTGTTGGTTTGAGTTTTTTATGCAGGGGAAAGTTAAGGGGATTTTGACTCTTATTTTCAGCTAATTTCTCAAAGGAACTAAAATGAATTTTGTTCTCCTTCAGATAAAAGTTCACATGCGTCATCACTTGCATTTTCTTCTGGGCACATTGAGCAAAGCTGCTTGTTTCTATGGTCTGTACTACATTTAAACATCATTTGCATGCAGTAGCAGGCTCTGAAGCAGTACTGGTGTTATTGCCATGACAGGGTGAGAGGCTTAATGATTATTTGAACAATGTCACATTTTCAAGTGAGCTTGTAGCCAGAACTGAAAATTTAAGTCAATGTTTGGCAGGTAAGAAAATAACCTGACATCTTCATTGCAGCTTGAGCAAGTTAGCCAGCCTCATGGAAGTATGATGTGCTAGTAAATAACATGCTTTTCTTCAATTAGCACTGATTTTATGAAAGTAAAGTAGTATTTGCATGATTTTCAGCACAAAAAATGCAACTCTTTCCCCATTCTTCTGAATCTGCTCATTAGGCCAGCAGAGGAGGGTGGGGCAGGCACCAAGGCCATGGCTGGTTTGCAGCATGCCTGGCAGAGTGTCCTCTCGGGATGGCAGCGTGCAAACTGGAATTTGAAAGCCAGCGGCCGACTGTAGCAGCAGTGCTGGGATGGGTAACGTGGTTTTCAGGGCAGCTTTTGCAAGCCCAGCCATGGCCTCCAGCATGTACTTGGCTGAAGTTGTCAGATACTCTGGATTTATAAGAATGTAGAAGAGTTGCATTTTTGTGCTTAAAATTATGGAACTACTGCTGCCTTTCAGTACAACTGAGTGTGTTTGAGCAACTGAGGGCTTGACTAGGCAGAAGAAAGCAAGTTAAAGGACAGATGATAATTGAGCACCAGGAGTCAAGGCTAATTAGAAGCACAGATGGCTTTTATGCATGTTTAGCCTGTCTGAAACACTTGGAGACAGCACTGCCAGTGACTGCTAAAAGGCAAAGTGAATTCTCACTGCTAAGCAGTATGGCCAACAGATAAAGCTTTACGTTTGAAAATGAGCTTTAGGTTTGAAAATTGAGTTAATAACAGTTCAGGTGTAAGAGGACTGAGTAGAACCTATTGAGCTACTCTGTTTGCAGGAGGTGCCAAGGAGAGGAAATGCTGGTGCCATCAGAGCAGGGCAGTATCAGGCCTGTGGATGTGAGACTTGCTAGCTACAAAGGTGCCTTTAAGGATTTGCTAGAAGCTCAGACCTGGAGTGAGTGACCATCAGACCATAGCAGCCCACTCTGCAAAAATATTTAACATATTGCAGAATACATTATCTTGTGCTTTCTTTCAAAACAGAAACTAAGCCTGCCCTAGCTACCCATTGCTGTTGCTACTCACTATCCAGTTTGAGGTGCATTGGCTTTGATTGGGAAGTTAATTGGCTTTGACTTTTCTCTTGGCGATAGCTTATTTTCCTTAATTTTGGTTGTCATTTTGTCAGCTGACAGACTATTTCATGTACCTCTTGGCCTATTTGACAGGTTGTTTTCCCAAGCAGTGCTTCAGCTATTTCTGAAATCTGTTAATAGTTTGTCTGTAGCCCTGTAGTCTGAGCTCTCTAATATGACTCAAGAATTTCAGCCTCTCCACTTGGGTGCGAGTAACTGTGCTTGGGTTTGGGGAAAATGTGGGCAGAAGCTCCCCAGCTTTGCTTGTATGAGCTCTGAGAGAGATCAATGGCATCCTTGCACTGTATCTGCACTAAAATCGGACTTTTCTGGTATGCATGTCCACTTCTCGTGCCCTTTGGCAAAAACCTTTCAAAGAGCTCTGGAAGAGCTAAAATCAACACTAATCAGCTTGTTTAGACAGGGCCGGTTGGTGTAAAATGTCCCTGGCTGATCAATTTTCTCTTTCCTTCATGTCTACCAGAAGCACATTACAATCTCTTGCCATGGCAAGTCTGGAAGAGTTTCTAATTAGAGAAGTTAGTTTTTGTTTTGTCATATTTTGGCTGACAAGAATTTCCGTAGATTCCCTGAGACTGGGAACTCTCTGACAGCCAAAAATGTAGCCTGCTTGAGATGTGGGCCATGCAGCTGTCACTGTTGTTTTTGCAAGGTGCTTTATACCCATCCCAACTGGAGTCCTTGTAGGATTTGCAGTGAGTCCTCATTTAAGATATGAATTCTCTCTGAATGTGGTTCATGATCCCAAGGAAGAGGATGTGGGGGTTTATTTGAGAATGGCTTTGATGAAACAGTGGACAAAACTCGCATAACTGTTAGGTGGAACAGGGACCACTGACATGAGAAACTTTTTTTTTCCTTTCTCTCAGTGATTGCTCATTATCAGGGAGGTTCCCAGTCTGCAAATGTAATTCAGTCTTTGTTTTTCATCAAGTGCCTCCCTCATGCTGATTCAGTTTTGCCTTAGGTTGCAGCTGTAGTTTTGTTTGTAAGCTGAACATTTCATGCCCACCCTCCCAGTGCTTGCCTGTGAGGTTTCATGGTGCTCACACAAGTTCTCCTGAGTTCCAAGGAGCACTCCACCAGAAACTGGCAGTGCTTTAATTGATGTTTCAAAACAAAACAAAAAACCCCAAACAAAAACTCACAAACCAAAAAGAAAACAGAAAACCCTACCAAAACAGAAAGCAAAGACCAAAAAAAAAAAAAAACCAACAGAAACAAACAAAAAACCCAAGTCAACACAAGGTTTTGCAACTTTTCTTACAACACTGTTCCCAATTATAGTAACTTCCATACCAACAAAATAGTAACTCTATATAATTGTATATGCATGCTGTTTGTTGTCATGTACATTTTGTGAGATATAAGTTATGCAGGCCATTTACATCTGATACTTCTGAACCATCTGTCTAGCAAGGTATGACTGTAAAATATTTTCAGTTTATGGTTGGGGTTTTTTAGCTGTATCTTCAGAAAATAAGCACAAGTGAAAGGTCTGTAGGGAGAGTAAGATTTATTAAATTCCAGATGATTAGCTCTATTATGAACATTTTACTGTACAAAATAATTTTTTTGTCTTTATGTGATACCAGATTTTGAAAGGGGAAACATGTTTTTTAGCTTCTGTTTTTGTCTAGAAGGAAGAGAGAAGAAAAAGACGGTGAAAATCGAAATTTTATTGCAATACAGACATTTTTTGCTTTGGAGACCAGTATCATGCATATGTAATGCCTAAGGAAAAAGCCTTCTTTTTTGACTATTCCACCTATTTAATTCAGTGCACATTCATTTGTCAGTCCACAGTCTAACCCACTGGATTGTCAGTCAGTGATGAGGCAGAATAAAGAAGAACAGGTAATCCTTTACTGTTAGTAGAGGAAAGGAGTCAGTCACTTTTATCTCCCCCTGTAGTGCAACATCTCAAAAGAAAGTTTTTGGTCAGCAATTTGCTGGGTGCAGCAGCTTTATCATTTAAGGAGTACAAGTTGCTGGGAAAGCTCATTTCCTGACAAGTTAAATGTTACAATCTCCTGTAAGCTGTGTATGTAATACTGCATTTTATGGTCTAGCTGTGCAGTGCAGAGCTATTCTGCATGTAACACACGTTAAACATTAACTAGTGCTTGGGTACAGAAGGTGGAGTGTGCTCTCTCTGGTTTCTGTTGGGTGTGGGGCAGTGGAAGATAAACATATACTGGTAGTTAATGCCATAAAGCAAGCAACCATGAGCAGAGTAGGGCATCAAGTGCATTTTTCCTATGTTATGAATTTTTCCTGGTCTGCTGTTTTTCTTTATTGCTTCCAAGGGTTTTCTCCTCCCTCACTTAAGCAAGATCTGTTTAAATTTTGTTGAGCTTTGGTTTGGCTTCTTTTACTCCATATGAGAAAATATGCTCTGGATACTTTTTGTTCAGTTTATAACAATTACTGTACAAGTAAAGATGATGACTTCTTAGCAATTTACTGCTTTAAGAAGCCATTATATTCTCATCCGCCTTTAATAGAATTTTGAACTTTGGTTAATAATGTCTATTATCTGCCTCTTGCCCCCCTCAAAGTAATAAAACAGTATTTCACAATGACAATTTCATGTTGGTATTAAGCTTTTATGCAGCTTGTTTTAATATATTTCCTAATTCTGCTCTTGAAATTTGATACAATTCAATTTCTGTGCTTCTGTTTTGTTAGTTAAAAAAACCCAAAAAATACAACTTAAATAAAATTTGCTACCTATATCTGAGCTTGCTTGACTTCCTTGGAAAAAGAGAGATGTAACTCATCATCTTGTCTGTTGCTGAAGAAAACTAATTTTAGACAGCCTTGAACCCTGAAAAGGAGTTCTGCATGTTATGATTGATGCTGCCTTTGTGCAGAAGACCAAACTAAAGGAACTGAATACTTAACTGTGAATTTTGTTACATTTTGGGGTAAAGTGGAAATGCCTAATATGTTAGTTTAAAAAAATAAAAATGGGGAAAAAAATCCTTAAAGTTGTAAGAGGGACAGCAGTCACAATAGTCAATCCTGGTCAGTACTTCCCTGTATAAAGTAGAGCTGTAGCTTCAGTCTCTTACTCAGATTTGTGATCGTCTCATGTATTTTTGGCCAAGGTGTGTTTTTGCTCAAGAACTTGAAAACTTTCTTCCCCAAGTAACTCAACAGGATTTGCATGAAAAATTGGTTTCAAATTGCCTTTTCCTTCAGCCTACCTGTAATCTTCAAAATTTGGTTTTCTAGTGTTGAAGACTGAGTATCTAATTTCTTGCCTTAACCTCAAAATAAGTACCCAGGCCAAGGCACCTTACCTTTAGTTTTCTACCCTTACCTGTAGGCCACAGTTGGGGTTTTAGTTGTTAACTTTTATGTCCATACCTGCACATTTCAGATGGCATGCCAAGGTTCACAGCTTTTTTGGCCCTTGTTTGTTTTTTTCATTTAAAGGCTGTAAATATGATAGCAGTTGGCAGCATAAACGAAATCTTATCAAATCACATTAATTTCCTTCACAGTGCTCTTGGAGTATTCAGGCTGTCCAGAATTTATTTTGCAGCTTCAGTGGTGGTGTGGCACTGCATGACTGCAGTTGCTGTTGATAGCCAGCAGATTTCAGGCAGTGTGTTAAGCAAGCTTTTCCTGGAGAATCTGACTTCCTGGGGTACAAAATGATGGTTCTGTGACTTGGGACACTTGTAGGGCATAAGTCTTCCCTTTCTCTTGTACATTTTTAATTATGATGAACTTTGAAATCTTTCTTTGAGAGTGAAATCTGATGCTGTTGGAGTAGCTGCAGACAAGAACAGCATGTCACTCTCTATTTCCTGAGGAAAACAAAAAGAAAATGCAATTTTTCAGAATAAATAGAATTGCTGTTTTGATATTATTTTCCTTTGTATATCTCTTCTCATACCTTTGAACTTGAAAAGAAACACACTCAAACAAACCCACACTGACCAGTTTAAAAAAAAAGCGTTTTCTTTTCTGTTACAGAAAAATGCAAAGGGACAGGAGTTGTTTGACCAGATTGTGTATCATTTGGACCTTGTAGAAACAGATTACTTTGGCCTGCAATTCATGGATGCTTCCCAAATTACAGTGAGTATGACTTAAGTTGATTTTTATGTTTTGAGGTAGTTTTTGTTGCCTATTACAAGTGTGTTGCTGGTGCAGTTCCATGGAGAGATGTCAGCACTGGGGGATGTACTGCTGAAACAAGTGATGCCACATTTGCTTCTTGCACATAAAGCTACATCCTCTGAATGAGTCCTGTGTCACCTTATATGACACGTGTGACTTGGTAGCACACAAGTTAAAACAACAATGAATTTTGGTAAAGAAAAATGTGGTTTATGGTTAGTAGACTCATGGCATTCAAAATGTTTTGCAAGCAAGGATTTATTGTAAATTTTCTCTCTCTGCTGTTCTGTGCACACATTGTGTTGCTTTGTAGGTTTAGGTTCATTTGCTAGAGCAAAACATTTTAGCTAAAAGTTCTCCTTCCTTATATAAGGACCTCCAGTATCTACAGGTAAAATAAATAAATCTAAAAAAAATATTTGCAGATCTAAATAGATATATTAATAGGACGGTGTTAAAAGACTACAGCATCGTGGTTACACTGTATTGACATATATTTATATATTAATCTTTTCCTTTGTCTGTTCACTCTGTGTGAGTTGGAAGTTTGGCAAAAACCTGCACTATGGATAGAATATATGCATATTTGGAAAATAAGTGTTCCTTTTAGTGCTTTCTGGTCAGTTTTTAAATGTTTTTTTCCATGAAGCAACAGATAATAGAATAAAATAATGGGAAAATGTAGCTGCAATATTGACATCCTGGGGAAGTATAGGTTCTAAGTTTTTCATCCCAGAATTCTCAGCTTTATTCTCTAACAAGGTTGGGTCAAAGGATGGATCAGTGTTTAAGCAGCTGCATTATCATCTGTGTTTTACCGGTCACTGTAAACAACAAACAGAAAACCTATCCAGGTACTGTACTGATTTGATACTGGAAGAAGGGAATCTGTGGGTTTGGAGAGAAGCAGTATTAATCTATTTAAACATTATCCTGATGTCTAAATTAATTTAGGTTAATATTATTGAAAACTGATGTTTTGAATGAAGTATGTCCATAATGGGTTTGGGATTTTTAGGTGATTTAGTGTGTGTGTGTGTGCTCCTTATATAATTTCTAAGACGTAAATTGTGCGCACTTTTATGATAGATCTGGTTATAGGGACACAGCTAATAGTGCAGAGCCTGCTTATAATGGGAAAAACACATTATATTGTCACTGATTGTCAAATCATCCAACTGGGAATTTGATAGCTAGGAATAGTTACCTAGCAAGGAGTTCCATAATGTTTTGAAAGAAGAGAAGCAGAAAGGGAGAGTGAAATATCCTTTCTCAGCAAGAATGAGGGCAGACCAGCCAAAAGCTGGATTGAGGAACCTGGAGGGACTAATTTTTTGTATGTTTGCAAAACTGAAGGGCTCTTTTGACTGGTAAGAAAGATGCAGATTTGAGTAGCTGTGTCTTCTATATGTAGTTCTCTCACTGGTGTTGAGGGCAAAATGTGCCCATACATGCAAGTGTTTTAGCTTTGTTTGTGTGCTGTTTCTTTGTTCTGTTAAGGAGGGAAGTACATGATGCATCTAGAGTTACAAGAGGGATGAGATCTGTGAACGGCAGGGGTCTGAAAAAGCCCACCTCTGGTTGCAGGGCTTTGGTGGTAGGGTTGTAGGTTTTTGAATTAAGAGGAGTGTTGAGGGCAAAGTTCTTTACCTTCACTGAAGTGCAAGGCCAAAAGCTCTTACTTGGCTCTTGTTTTTTTGGTCTGGCTCAAGCTGGGCAGAGAGTAGAGCTTAGAGAACTTCAAGGCACACACTTTTATCCTGCCCAGCACCCTGTGCCAAAAGGTTCCATGCTTTAACAGCCTTCCTTCCTCTGTTTTGAACCTGTGACCTGTTCTTTTCGTGTGCACAGCAGTTAATGCATAGCCTCCATGGGCTTCTGCTTAGTGCCAGCCCAGACACACATGGCAAGTGGGGGCCTGGGAGATTAAAGTTGTGTAAACCCCTTTGAGGCTCTAAGCCTTCGTCTTTAGTATGTATTGTTAAGGGCTAAACATCTTTAAGCCACCATTACAAGTAAGAGAGCACAAAATAGTCTTTGAATAGTGGAGATTGCTTCTGTGTGCTCCAAGGCTAGAAGCTTTTGAGTGCACTGTGTTTCCTGCAGTCCTGTAACTTTGCCAAAGAGTTGGGACAAGCAGTGTTGATAGCTGTGATTTAGAAAACAAAATCGTGATTAGAGTTTATCTGCTTTGAAAGAGAAAAAACTTTAATTGTTTGAACGGCTTATTTTTAATACAAATCCTGCCCATAAAGCTGTAAAAAGCAAGATGTCAGCAGTAATGCACTAAATACTGTAATGCCTATTCAGTGAACTCTGCATTAGTTTGTATCTTGTGCTCTTTGAAGATACCCATCAGAAGGATGCAGAAGGATAGAAGGATGTAGATAATCATCTAATAGTTTATTCTAAAACAAATCTTGGTGTACTGTTGCATTTTGAGTTACTTGCTATTAACTCTAGAAGAATACAACAAAGTATTCTCTCGTATTCTCTAGAATACAGGAAAACAATTTCTTATTCTAGCTGTTACATAACTTCAACAGAGATATAGTGCTTGGGGTGGTTGAAGAATGTCTCTGATGTAGGAAGTCTCTGCAGTGGTTTAGAGAAAATGCAAAGCTCTTTGGGTTTTTAGATACTTTTACTGCAGTCTGTGTTTTCTAGCAAAGCAGGAGGCCTTGAAAACTTTAGCTGAGATTAGGAATAACAGTAATAAAATCTTGGGAGACCATACTATGGAAGTTCAGTTGTCATGAGGAAGTATTTCATTGATCTTTGTAGGAGCCGATTGCATGCAATGTATTCAATGGTTGGTTTGGGTTTTTGACACTTATTTTTGGCTGTTGGTAGCTGATGTTTATTCATTTTCTATCCAGGAGTGTCCTTTCTTTGTCTCTTACTCTAAATCATCTTACTAAAAAAAAGGCTTTCTGTATTTTAACAGCTCCTTGTGAGCTCTGTATTTTATAGGGTCTCTCAAGATTTGGATATCTCCATTTTTACAGTTGCATTCTTTGTTCCAGTTTTCTGTCCTGTGATGCCAAAACAGGGATACCCTCCCAGGCTCTCCTGTGTTTTACGAGAATTCCTAACTGAAGGATTGCCCACGTTCATTAGCTTGGAATTTGCTTGCTTTCCTTGTGATTTTGTTTCTGTTCACAAGAACAATTGCAGAGTAATTGAGAGGGAAGAATTTTTAAGATAAATCTTTGAATTCTCTAATTTTTTTTTAGTTTGTGCAAATGAGCTGCCGTCATCCCTGGGGATGGATGGAAGCAAAATAATTAAAATGCTCCTTTTGTCACATGTGTCTCTTTCAGTGATCCTCTAAGTCATTTAAGTCCTTTATGTCTGATCTCTAATGTCACAAAGACCCCTTAGCCTAAAGAAGGTCCATATGGAACAGCCTTTCCCAGCTGTGCTCTGCAGCCAGTTGAACCATTTTGAGGATGTGGTTGCACCCAGTGCATCTGGCACGTTGGGAAGCACTGGATTTACACTGTGTGTGTACAGCAAGACTGATGTGAGAGGACACCCTGTGCCTCCTGCAGGTGCTGTCCATGGCTATGGTGGGGACCAGGGTTCCCTGGGAAGATGAGTGCCTGGATCAACTTGCTGTGAATTGTCCTGCTAAACCATGTTTGCATCTGAACTTCTCAGTATTGACCAGTTTCTAAATTGGGTTCTGATGCAATAGGTGAGAAGACAGTGGAGGGAGGACAGGGAGAAGATTGTGTAGAAGTGAAAAAGGCTTTCATGAAAGCAATTGCTCCAAGTTAAAAAACAAGAAGGAAGAAACATGGCCAGAATTGTGTTGCCCAGAGTGTGCCTGAGCAGCAGCAGTGTGTCAGGATGCACTGATTCTGACACTGAGATCCTCCCCTCTATGAAAGGCAGCCTTCTGGCCAGGTTTTTCTGGGAGAGTCAGGATCGTGTACGACTCACAACAAAGGATTTCAACAGTGCTGGGAGGCAGGTGGGAAGCAAGCTGGACAACAAATAATATAAGTACCTTTGTTTCCTCTACACATGAAGAACTAGATTCCTGGGTGTTTCAGCAGGTCTTGGGTCAGGGGCTTGTAGGGCCTTGGTTCATTATGACTGCCTCTGCTGTATCTGTCTGAATTTTCTTTTAAGGGCTGATTGATCCATTTTTTTCAGCTGCTGCTTTTGATATTACTGCCATGAATTCTTAAGATGTGAGGGATGGGGAAAAATGAGCAGTTCAAACCAGTCAATTAGCCTCATAGTGTGATATCTGGGAGTCTTTTTCCTTTTATACTTCTTAATACTTTAACAAGTGTTCATGAAGCAGAAGAAAATAGGGACAAGCCTTAATTTCAATATACTGGATGTGGGAAAGAAGGGAGACTGGTAAATATTTTGATAATACTGTGTTTCCTTTTCTGCTACTGTTAGAAACATACTATTTTCCCAATGAATAAGCTGTGACATTCCTCTGTGACTCAGTTTCCCTTCCCTGAATCTCTCTTCTTGCTGTGGATGATGAGCCCTTTGGGACTGTGGTTGTTGCAGGACGTGTGTCTGTGGATTGTAGCCAAGAGAAAATTTACCAGTCACAGATGGAGGGTCCCAAAAGCTGTAGAACATCCTGTAGCACTTGATGCTTCAGTTTCTAATAGTGGCAGTGGTGGGAATGCCAGTTCAGTGACTGGACAAAGGCAGGGTGGCTGACTCCACAGCGATGCAGAGCAGGTGATGAATGTGGAACACTTCCAGCTGTGGCTGTCCAAGTCTGTACTGTGGTTTGTGAACACGCTTGGTGGAAGACTCCAAAACACTAACAAATTCCAGTCTTTAGTCTTCCAGTAGCACCTGCTGTTTTGGGAGGGCATTTTTCTGACACAGACTTGAGAAGCAGGCTTACAGGGCAGGTGGTTGTGATGCTGTCTGTCAGTGATGCTTCTGCACCTCTCTCCTGAGTGTAAAGAATTCTCTCCAGGACAGCAAACAGTTTGTGCTGCTTTCTTTTGTCTTTGTGTGTGGTTGGAGCATAAGCTGAAGTGATTTCTCAGTTTTCTTCCACTGATATAGTCAGGTTTGTTGCCTACTTGTTACAAATCCCTTCAGTTTATTTTTGAATGTTTGGACATAGGCATCAAAATTAAAAGTAAATTGCTAGAATTGATCTGGAGTGGTATCAGCTTTCATTGTCTGTAAAGTAAATCTAATGAGAAATATACTAGACCAGGAAAGTTTTTTATAAAATTTGTATATAATTCTGTGTTTTATTTCTGTCAAGTCTGCAAAGCAAAATATTATTTGGTTATCACATGGATTTGAATATATATATATCCGTATTCATAATATATATTCATGGATATGAATTAGGATAAGCTAGTGGTCTTGAAGGATGCCCTTACATCTCTCTATTATGCTTGGTTAGTTTATCTGGTCTGCAGTTAAACCACATCATTTATCAGAATGCTTCTGAGATAGCTCTGACAGGCCGGGCTTCCATGAATGCCACACAATACGTGGAGGTCTCAGGGCTGGAAAAGACCCAGAAAGGCCTGCCAGTGCCCTCATGGCTCTGGAGCTAGCATCTGTGGCCTTGTACTTCCAAAGATCACAGTCTGGAGCTTTAGCACAGCTCCATCTGCCCTTGTGCTGCTGGACAGCTTTGCTCACACCCTGCATTGCCTGCACTGTCTCCCTGTGTCTGACTTGTGGAAGGTGACAGCCCTTCTTCACAGGGCAGGGAGAACTTGGCATGGGAGCTGCAGAATGGTGTCAGTTTAGGGGGCTGCTGGAGGGCAACTGGTCTGACTTGTTCAGGCCAGAGACACCTGAGAAAACTGATAAAGCTTTGCACCTGGATCAGGTTGGTCCTCACACCTCCAGCGGTGTTGATGTGGTTCTGTGCCACTGTGCCAGCACCCTGTTCAACAAGATGCTGACAGCAGCGTCCAAAGTGGGTCTAAATCAAAACTGGCCAGCTGAGAGTGAAACTCCTGTAAGATCCTGCCAATATTTTGTGAAAATTTGGTCTCATCTGAGCCCAAACACTAACTGTTCACCTCATTAATCCCAGCTTGGTTTTATAATGTGAATACTATTTGAGTAGAAGTGCATTCCTTTTTTTTTCTTTTTTTCTTTCAAGTTGGGTAGGTGAGATTGTAGAGCAGCATCCTGAAAAATGCCTGCACGTCTCATCTGTTGGAAGGGGTGTCTCTATCCAAGTTCCTGTTTCCTGGGGCTTTGTTCAGTCATGTTTCATGCCCTCAGGGCCAGTGGCTCCCCAGTCCCTCTGGGCACCTGTGCTTTGTCTGAACAGCCTCATGGTGCCAGTCTTTCTGTCTAGCTGGGATTTCTCCTGAGTCTGTTGCCACTCATCCTTCTGCCATGGAATACTGAGAAGTGTTGATCATCTTCTCTTCAGCCTTTCAGTAGGCAGCTGAAGTCAACAGTCAGGTGAGCCTTCATTTTCAAGAGGAGCATAACTTTCTAGGAGGGATTAGAGAAACATGATAATAATACCTCATTGTTTTAAGTTGTGAACTCTTAGGATATTATCCTGTTTCTAGGTATATGTTTGTGTACTCCCTGAGTTTCTACATGTAGAGCCCAGTTCTCATTTGGTTTTCTGTTACTAACATAATAATGTTGAAAGGTGACCTGCAAAAGAAAAGAGGGCTTCTGCTCCTTTGCTCCCTTTTAAATCTGTAAATGTAGAGAAATCCCCAAACTGTGGTTTGGTGGGTAGAATTTTTATTGGCTTGATTTTTTGGTGATTCCATCCTTCATGTGATACATACATTTTTAACTTCTCTGCTTCAGAAGGTTGTGTGAGTAATGGCAGATAGCTTGGTAGGGTTCAGGTGCCTAGGAAACCAGAAAGCAAGAAGACAATTGAAGGGATAATTGACTTTTGGTTTTAAAGGTGCTGGCTTTTGTTTAGCACACCTTCTTTTCTGAACTTGATCATTGAGCATGTTTCTCTCTCTTGTACCTCCAGGCATGACTTGAGAAAGCATTAAACTGATATTTTTCAGAGGGCAAATAAAACTATCAGTAAAAATGGGCTTACTCTTACTGATAGTTAAGTATATAAATAAGCATAAGGGAGATCAGTCTATTCAAGATGTTCTTCATGCATTTTAAACTAGCAAAGAAAGCAAACCAAAAAGGGTCAAACGCAATTTTTTCCTTTTCAGGCCACCTTTGAGGGCTGTATAAATCAAGACAAGGAATTTTCATTCTTTTAGGAAGCAAGTAGAGAGGTGGTGGAATTTGCAAAGCTCAGGTGTGTGATGGGATTGGGTCAGGCTGTGGAAATCCTCCTTTCAGTCTTCATTTAGTACTCATGTGGTCCTAATAAGTTGACTGCTTTACCAGCTATAGTTTATCTGCTGTATCTCAACACAAATATATCCTTCCCATGCTGTATATCTATTTTGAGAAAATATTGGCTGCTACCATTAGGAAATGCTGAGCTTCTTATTTTTTCCTCTTCACTTCGATAAAGTGAGTGATCAACAGGAGACTATGCTGAGATAAATACATGCTTCCAGTATTTTAAGAAATTGGTTTTTTTAAGTGGTGCTTCTTTCATGTGCAATTGCTTGGTATTTGTTTTCAACACAGGAATCCCAGTCAATGGCTACTGTGTTATGTCAGTTAATACCATAGGTAGCATTATTCATTTGATAGAGCAAAGAAATTTTGCTGAGATTAAAGAGGAACAAATGGAAGTTAATCTAGCATTTGACCTTCCATTTTACCTGACAAAATTAAAAGAGAGACCACAGTGGTCTCTGCAGCTGATGATGAAAAGTGGAAAGGGAGGTGCTGAGCTCTCCTCCGTGGTATGCATTGAAAGGATGCATAGGAATGGTTCAAAGAGGGGTCATGGGAGGTTCAGACTGGACATAAGGAAGCATTTCTTTACCAAGAGGGTTGTCAAACACTGAAACAGACTTCCTAGAGAGGTAATTGATGTCCCAAGCTTGTCAGTCTTAAGAGATGTTTGGACAATGCTCTTAACATGAAGTGGTCAGGCAGTGGGACTAGATGGTCATTGTAGGTCTCTCCCAGATGAACTACTTGTTCTGTTCTAGCATAATCATACAATTCTGACTACCTGCAGTTTGATCAGGTTTGGGTTTTTCTTCCCTTACTATGGGTAAAGTAGCTTAGACACTGTCTTCATATCACAACACAGTCCTAAAGCAATTAATCCTTTTCCTCCTCCTTGTTATGCACTGATGTTTCCAAGTCCGAACAGGATTCAGGGATTCTGGTGGGGTATGGTTGAAATGAGTCTGGTCAGTCTTGGTCCTACACTGTGAGATCCATAGTTAAGTTTCTTTGGTGAGTCCATGTCCTGAAATTATCTGTGGTCATTTAACCAGAGCACAAGATAGGCAGAGATACAGTTTTAGGTGCTGAGAGAAGAGCAAGGCTCGTCTGGTTTTATTCAGCTTCCTAGTGAGACTTCAGGATTCATTGCTTTCACTTCCCTCTAATTGAGTCAGTAAGCAGTATGTAGCCAAGCCCAAACCTATTTTAGGCTTTAGCTAGAATGCTTTGATTTTTTTTCAGCTCAGAGGGACATTTGAAAGGCTGGTGTGGTACACAGTGTGAAAAAGCCCTCTGACATTATCTGAGGCAAAGAAGTGTTAAAATTCAGCTTGATTTTCACAAAAGTGGCACAAAATATCTTGACTCTGAAATTGGAGTTGGTTCATAAATCTGCATGAAAACTTCCAGGCTTGGGAGCTCTGGGCCAATAATAGTGTCAGTCCATGCCCTACCTCTGTCTTTGTATTTCTGATCCGTGTGGTGGCACACCACACACACTTGATGTGTAGTGCAGGATGGGGGTAAAACAGCAGCTCACTGTTGCTTCTGAAGAGAGGTGACTTTAATGCTTGCTGTGCTTTATCTCCTGGAGCTGTCTGCCTCTGCCTGCTTAGGTACAGAGAGTGATGATAGCTTCCTGTCTGAGCTATAGTCTCAGTTAATGGTCTGCTCAAGTAGTTCCTGGAGTCTTGTTAGGTATATTTTTTTAGCCATTATTTGAAGTATTTGCACTTGCAAATAATCAGTTTGAAACTTACTCTTTTTTGAGCTTTAATGTACCTTAAAGACCACATGCCAGGAAAGGGACTATCAGCTGTTTTTTTCCTTGGGAATTATTATACTTCAGGTTGTGCAGTGCTTTTTCCAGAACATGGTTCTAACAGGAGTTTTTGGCATGTATTATAGATGTTTTTACATGAAGCTAAACTTTTCTTTTAATGCATTAATTATATTTGTCTTTGAGGGACTTTTCTTTAGCCAAAATAAATATTGAATGGAAAGACATTTTCGTAGCTAGGTATTTGAAGAATAAAAAATTTATTTGCCCTGGAGCTGTGAAAGTAACAGACTTATATAATTTCAGTTTAAAAAAAAAGGTGAAGTTTCAATGTTGATATTTTTTTCCTTATCAAAAATTCGAGATTTCACAAAGCTGTAATTTTTCATAAGAGAGCAAAATAGAGACAAAGTAAATTACTTGCAACTCTAAGGAATGTTTTTATATGAGCTGCTGTAATGTTTTATTTCCATTCTGGTAGCGATTTCTACCAGATTAGGAATTATAAGAATTGATTTCTCAGCAGCCTCACCTAAGGGAGTCTTGCAAGTCTCCTGCAAATAAAATCACCTTCAGAATTATTGTTCCATTTCTCTTTCTACCTCTTGTCAGATTTATTTACCTTAAGGGTCATAAGCTGACAGACTTTTGATCTGTACACATCTATACCTGTGATAAATTTTTGCCTTGGCTTAGAACATAGTTAGTAAATAAATACCAGTATTACTAGACTACAAATAATTTTGCACATTTATTCAGCCATAGTAGCATGGTGTTGGTGTAATGATAAGTAGTCATTGAGAGATTATCCTTTTTCTGAAAACATTAATGCTTTAATAAGAAAGAAGGAATAGGGTTTTTTCCTAAGATTTTGTTTCATAGTACCTAGTTTATAATTTTAAAATATATCTAAAGATAGAAAAACATTTATTTCAAAGAAATCCAAAACTCTCTTACCACTTTGTATGACAGAAGCATTTACATGGAGCTGCTTCAAATAAGATTGCAGCCTTCTGTAGGACATTGAGCAGAGACTGTCAAAGATTTAAGCTAAATTTATACCAGATTGTGTTTATTGCTGCCTTTCTGTAGATGCAACTTACACTGACAAGAGAGTGTATAAACTTTGCTGGGAATCATATGTCTTTGTCATCATTGTTGCATTATTCCAGATCTTCTGCCTTAGTTTAAAAAGGAAGGGATGGGGTATACATCAGTGTTTCCCAAGTGGTTTTAATGGAGTTAAATCTCCATCCTTACCTTGAAAAAACTTGGCCTTGGAGCAGTGCAAGGGAGGATAGTACAGGCTCTGGAGAGCAAACAGAGGTTTAAAGGAGGCTGAAACTCAGGGGTTTGGGGGAAAAGGGTGCCTTCCTTACACACCACTGCTTTGTGGCCTTCCACTGGAAGTTTCTTCTCTGGAAGAGTGGCTTCCCTGGCAGTACCGATGAATTTAAAAATCAAGCTTTCCCATGTGGAAGAAGGGAAGTTATTGAATGTGCCAATAAATACTTTCACCAATATGCAGAAGTTTAGAAAATAAATATGGCAATATTTCCTTATAAGAGATTTTTATTTGTTAAATTTTACTGTAATTGGTTTATGGAGTCAACAAAATCTTGAAATGGAACTGCTTTTAAGTGTGGATTTTCTTTTTTTAGCACTGGTTGGACCATTCAAAATTCATTAAGAAGCAAATAAAAAGTAAGTACTCTGTCTCTGCCTGTTTATTTTGTTACTTCCTAAAGAATTTGAATTTAGTGTATTAGAACATGATAGAGAATGTTTAAATATGGCCTTTAATGGAATAAATATTCCTTAGAAAATTGTTTTAATTTAATGGGTAATTGGCTAACTATATTTTGTCTAAAGGCAACAGTACTTACTAAGTAGCAGCCCAGCCTTCAGAAGCCCTTGTTAAACCTGTGCTGTTTGTCTAAGGCAGAGTAGGTTGCCAGGTGATTTCAGTCTGATCTGTGAAATTAGGTTGCCTGGACACAGATCATGGTTCCTGTCACTGCTTCTGATCCAGAACAGATATCCTGCAATTCCTTTCAGAAAGTGGATGGAAAAAATTTCATTGTGTAATGATTAATTTTTAATTTTTTTTTAAATTTAGAGTAAAACTAGCAGAAATACCTGCTGTTCTGTCAAATGTAGTTATGAAATAACTTCTTTTTCATAGAGGGGTTGGGTTGGGGGACTGAGTTTTCTGTGAAAATTGTCTAAGGCAGGGAAGTGACTCCTGGATTTTTGATGTTCTGGCTGGGTACAGTACAGCATTGGCATTACAGTTGCTATTGGCAAAAGTCATGGGCCATGAAGACATGGCGTCTGTGAGATTAAAATGTGTTTTTCAAGAAAATTGTTGACCCCCTTGCAGGACCTCACAGAGATAGGTCTTGATTGCTTCAGTGGTGCTTTGCCTTTCTTTTTGATGAGTACCCAAGTATCTAGATGATTTTTGTAAATAGTGGAGTTCTTCAAAGGCCTTTAGGATAGTTTGCTGTCACCCCATGGTGTGTGGGTGTCAGCCTGCTAGAATCCATGAAGATTCTAGCAGGCTGAAGATTGGTGCTATGGGTAAGGTTTTTGCTGTTTGGTTTTCTCTCCCCTTTTCATCACATCACAGACTGCTTTACCTTGGGTGACTAGCTGATTTGCAGCTGTACTTTCCCTAATAGCCTTGTCCTGGAAAATCAGTGATTCTGTAACACCTTCAGCCAATGTAGTTGCATGTTTTTCTCTGTTTTTAATGTGTGAAGGGCCTGTTTTAAAAAGAATTTGGCCAGTCCTGGCTCTGAGGAATGCTGAAGAGGGAAGCAGTTTGTTGGGTGTTGTAGAGGTCTGTCTCACAACAGGTTACTTTCCTCTACCTTGAATTCAGCAGATGCTTTGTGAAGAGTGATGGTGCTCTTGCTCACTGCTGTCTTTTCCAAATCATTATCTCACCTATGCAGACCTCACCAGTGATGCCAAGCTGTAAGCTCAGGGTGCTATAACCTGACTTACAGGAGCTGTAATGGAGACTGAATCAAAGCTCTAATTATTTGACTTTTAGCTGCATATCATTTAGTAGAGAGATCATTAATAGGCACATGTTTGCTTGTTGATGTGGTGTTACAGAAGACCTTAGAAAAGTGAGGAAAAGTAATTTTTCCATCAGTTAATACATCAGCAGGTAGTTGGTCAGAAGATGAGGGTTAGGCAGATAAGGATGCATTGGTCACAGTTTCATGGTAGCTGGATAACTTCCTATTATCTGGGTTACATGGAAAGTCATGTAGCAAGTCATACAATGTAGCATTCACCATTAGAAAGCACAATTCTTGCAACCCCATGGAATTTTTCAGCTTTCTGTGTTCATGGGTGCCTTCCAGAGTCTTCTCCAGCACTTTTCAGTCTCTTTACCTTACCTTTTCAAATTCATGTGTTTCAATTGAAAGCTGATCTTTTGAGTAGGGGTTTTTTTTGGAGTAGTGTTTGTGCCTGGTAAGAAAGAGCATCACCCTCTCCTCCCCTCTTCCTTCCCTTTCCCCCAGGCCCAGCAACAGGGAGTGTACCTGGAAATTGCTGTCATTCACAGCATCCTGTGGGGCACCCCTCTTTGGACAAAAACATGTTTGCCAAACGGACTATTGCCTTGATAAATTTAAATTAATGAGTATCAAAAAGTGTGGTAATCATCTATATTTTTTGTTTATTGCATGCCTTTTTAAACTAAAAAAACATGAAATATTTTCTTGGAGGAATTTGAAAAATGTAATTAATTTGGGGTTTCTTGGGTCGTGGGGTGGTATGGCGATTGTTTTGCCTTAGGAGGACTGCAACCAGTATAAACCTTTTTTCCCCATTTAAAATCTCTGCATGTGCAGTTGGACCCCCGTACACATTGCATTTTCGAATTAAGTACTACTCGTCAGAACCCAACAACCTTCACGAGGAGTTTACAAGGTAGGAACTGTGCATGCCCATCGGGGGAATTTAGACATCTGAGGCACGTGGGGGTACTGCAAGCAGGTGATTCGAGTTTTCTTATGGATAGTGGTCATTTTGTCTGCCTTCTGAGGTGTTTTCCTACTGTCAGAGAGACATCGTGTTTTTTATTTGCTGCCACAGAGCATTCATGGGCCTCTCCAAGCATGTTGGCTGTATGCTGGTGCTTTGAAGTTGGCAAAGAAAGGCAGTGTTGGGTGGGGAAAGCTGCAGCTGGGAGACACCTGCTCTTGATACCTGCCATCCTCTGAGAGGGTTTTCCATTATGTCCTGCTAAAATGCCAGTGCCCTGCTTTGTTCCTCCTGTCCTGAGACTTGGGGGTGATTTAATAATGGTACCGAGGGTAGAGAATTGTGAGAATATCCAGCTTGAGCTCTGGGTTGAGAGCTGATTGAATTGCTGCTGCTTCCCCGTGGTTCTCTGTGAAGCAAAAACCTGCATTGTATAAAGTCCCTCTACAAACATCTGGAAGTTTTTTGTTTCAATCTGCTGGGCTCTTTCTGTGGACCTGTACCTTGCTGGGTCCATAGCACCTTGGTTCAGGGGATATTCTGAATGCTGGGAAAGGAGCAGCTGTAGGAAAGGGTTTGCTTATCTTTTGTATCTGCTTATTTTGTGTCTTCTCTGTAAAGCAGTCATCTATCTTAATGTTATTTTATCTTTTCTTTTGTTCTGCCTCTCACCGTAGGGCACTTTCTGTGTCTTCTAATTTGCTTGGCAATAATCAGTGTACTCCTAATCAGCCTAAGGTGTTTAAAGATGGTTGATTGTTGTAGTTCATGTGCATGTGATGTTTACATTAAACTTATGCCTGCAGGCAAATGATTACTGTCTCCCTCGCTGTCTGCTGTGCCGACCATGGGGTTTTTTCACTGCCTGAGACAAGATTAAAGGGCTAATTGTCACCACCTCATGATAAAGACATAGGGTCTTTAATATCTGTTATCAATTTAGTCCAGCAGTGATAATTCAATAAAAGGGCATATTCCTATAGAATGTTTAATTAACTTATAGAAATCCCTGCCACTTATGTAGCTGAGTATAAGATCTTAAGAGAATCCAAAAATCCGGATGATTTATGGACATCTCTAATGAGAAAATGCAGTTAAATTAGTAGGAATAATATGTGTTTTCTGGAAATTGATGTAAGTCTTCATACATCAGGGTGCACGTCTGACAAGTATTACATTTCCCCTGTGGTCAAATTATTGCATTACTGTCTACCACAAGATTTTTTGCTTAGTGCTCTGAAGCATATGATCCTAGTCACTGTGAGATTGGGTTTCTGAGCTATGGGATCATTGCTGTGATCAAGTGAGACATTTTGTCTGAAAATGTTAACCTCTGATGCCTTGTGATCTAATTATTGCTGAAAGGTGACATTTCAGAAGACTATTTTAATTAGAAAAACACTTTAGTCAGCTAAATATTCAGTGTTGTGAACAATTTCTTTTAATTATAAGCTTGACAGAAGACCACTGCAAAACTGTGTAAGAAAAATTGGGGTGCTTTTTTTTTGGGGAGGGGGAAAGTAATTTTGAATGTAAGAATTTTATAGTTCTTAAATTTTTAATTCCTTTAATTTATGGAGGTTTTTTTAAGAGTCTTTATGCTAGCTGGATCATATTTTCCATGTAGCACATTGAGTGAAAAGTGAAGATTAATAACTGTATACTCAAAATCATTCCAAGTAGAAGAAAAATTATCATTAACAGTAACTGTGAACTCTCCACGTAGGGGGTGTTCAAAATTCCCTCTGGAGATCTGCTTTCTAGTAGACTTCAATTTCTAGTGAAGCTACAAAATCATTTTCTCCTAATTAACACAGTATTGGGAAGCATTAAAACCCTTCACCTGCACTATTTTTTTTTGGTTTAAAATCACGATTGAAATACAATGCATTTTGGAAAACATTTTCTGTCACTTGTGTGTGACCTGATTCATTAGTTTAGTTAAAAGAACAGCAGAGGAACGTGTCTGTACTTGTGTCTTGTGGAGAATTTTCTAAGGTATCTTGCTGATTTGGAGTAGCAACCATTGAGATGCCAGTGTGTGTCAGCCTGTGCATAGAAAAGGACCAAGGGTAAGCCATACCCACCAGAGTAGGGCTGCAGCACTACACAAAGCCCCCTGAAACTGAGAGGTGCACTGCCCAGAGTCTTCTTGCAAATTTAGAAGAGTTCATGGGATTGTGAATCAATAAGAACAGGATGTATACTTGTCTACCCTTAATTTACACATGCAAATATCCAGATTTGATTGGCAGTCAGGTATTAGCCAAGTATGTGAATCAGAGATGTTCCAAAGAGCTAACATGGATAAATCTGATTCTGCTCTAGTGTTACCACAAGAAATCTTAATCTTTCTTTTCATTTCTGTTTCCCTGTCTGATTGCAACTATTTGTCCTTCACTACGTTCACTGCACATCCTCTGTGATGAAAAAAACCCACTTTGTCTTTCTAGCATCCTTTGTGAAGACAAGAGAGGTTTATGTTTGTGTTTACTGGGCTCTCAGGAGTGCTTCATGCTTTCTTCTCTTGAGTCACTCATCTTTGCCAGCCTCACCCCTCAGTGTCCAGAGCAGTGCAGAGCCTGCCTCTGCCTTCCTGTCCTCTACACACCCCTTGCATGACCCAGGGCACTTGTGCATGCCTCAGAGCCCAGCTCTGAGTGGTGTCAGTGAAGCATGCCTAGAACTGAAGATTAGCAAAGCAACAGCTTAAAATACTACAACAGTTTGAAGGCTGTAAATTCCTACTTGGCATATTAAATAACTGTGTGAGCTCTATGGAATTCTTTTATTCAGAACTCTGCTATTTTTAAGTGACATTTTGGTATGAACCTTTCCTTTTGCCCAATTTGGATTTCTTCCACGTTCTGTATTTGTGTTTGAGAAGGCAGCCCTGAAGCCTACATGAGTTTATATGTGTTTTGTTTCTAGATACTGTAGTTCAGTTCCTGTCTGAATTAGGTAAGACCCAAGCTTAGGAGAACACTGGAGTGTTAGTAACACTTAGGTTGCTGTGGTGTATGCTCAGATAGACCACATCCTAAACTGCAAGACTTTGGACAATGTCCTGAACACAACCAGTGGACAAAAAATGTTCTTCTCTTTGATTTTAGTGAAAGCCGTGGGAGCTTTGAAGTTTGCAGGATGTATCTGTGTGATCCCAAAGGCCCTTTTTTTAGAAAGAGCAAGTTACTCAAATTGCTTTTACTACTCTATGAATTTGAATATTCTTCCAGCCAGTGGAACTAGAAGGATGCCACTGTAATTACTTTTGACTTTCTGAATTTTTTATTTGTCAGGTACCTGTTTGTATTACAGCTCCGGCAAGACATTCTTTCAGGGAAGTAAGTACCTTTTTACACTTGCAGCTGTAATTTGAAGAATTAATAGTAGTTAATCTCCCAGTGCATTTTTTTTTCTTTAGAATACAGACATATAGGACTCTGTGTGTATCATGACTATATTACTGACAAATAGAATAGGTAACGATTTTGATGGATTGATCAGGTGATGGAAATGTTTAAAGAGAGCAAAAACTGTCCTGGGTTTTATGACTTGAAAATGTTACATGGGCTTGCCACATTTTTTCAGTATGGTGGGTGAAATAGAGGATGAGAAAGTTGAAGTGCAACACTATTTGTTCAGTTCAACTCTGAAAAAATATTTTGTTTTTATCATAGTACCTTGATCAATATTCATTGACCTGCACTAATTTTTTTTTAAACTACAGAAACAAAAAGCCTCAAATTTGTATATTCTAAAATACAGTGTTAAAGTAAAAATGGTTCCTTAGTTGATTTAGTGTTTTCTGTGTTAATTCAAACTTGTTTTATGGTGGAGTGTATAATGTTTAATGCTAATCAGAATGAACCAATTTAGGAAATAATCATATACAAGTAACAATTAATCATAGGTGTTTCATAGCATTAGTAATTTGTGGAAGTTGATGTTAATGTTTCCAGTTTTCGTATCAGGCTTCTTTTTAGAAAGAGGAATTGCAAGAGGAATTCACTGACAAGAGATGTCATTTTTATAGTTTCATTTTTTGTTTTGTTTTTAAGATTGAAATGCCCATACGAAACTGCTGTTGAACTAGCAGCTCTGTGTCTTCAAGGTATGCAATCTTTTGAAAGTGGCTTGTCCTAATTTATTAAAAAACTCACCTACAGGTTTCTTTTCCTTTGTTACTAATGCATTCTCACTGATCATATATAAACACCATTCTTTTACCCAAGGAGAAGAACTTTAGGGAGATCACTTTCTTGACTTGCCTCCATTCATAACTTCTGAACTACATTGCCAATACCATCACACTTGATATGGGGAAGGAGATTCTAAAGTATGGCTAGACAAAAGTTTCATGGAAAACCAGGTCTGATCAGGGAAGAAGGACCCAAAATAGCTCCCTGCTGTGGGAGAAGCTGTGGTGCATGCACAAGTGTTACCACTTGAGCCTTAAGAGCCAGCTGGCCCTTCACACAGTTTGTGGGAGGTGGGTGCCTGTGAATTTGGGCTTCCTGTTGCCTGAACAGGACCTGGGAGAGGAAGCCTCCACAGTGGGTGACTCAGGAGATGGTTACAGGGCAGGAAGGAGGGAGTGGCAGGTACTGAAGAGGAGAGAATTACATGGGAGGGTAAGAACTAAGATCACTTCTGTGGCAGGAGCATGGATTTCACTATGTAAAAGCAATTCCAGTACACTGGGTTTCATTACGTTTTGTAGGACAATGTGCTTTTTTTGTTGCTGCAAGCATGTTAATACAAATATTTGTTCCATTTTGAGCAATTTGTTTTGCAGATGGGGAGGAAATTTTTCTGATGAAGCTTAAATCAGGTTTATTTTTTTCTGAAAGAAAGTGCAGCGAGCTGGACCATTCTGAGCATATCAGCAGCAAAATTAATTGAATGAAAAATCTCTTCCTGCTTCACTGGTGGTTGTGCCATGGCACACAGAGAGCTTAGGCAGAGTTGCTTAATTTAATACAGCAGCAGAAGTAACTAGTGATTCTAGATGGACTTGACAGGCAAAACTGGGAATTCAGTTCTGAGCAGCAACAGGTGTAAATCTTAAGGCAGTGGATTGTTTTACTGCACCAGTTGGCACAGCTGTGATTTTCAGGTGTGCAAAGAACTGCTGCAGGCAGACTCTGTTTGTCTTTCTGAGGCAGAGGAAATGCGGAGCCCGAATTTGATTTGTTGCTTACGTTTCCACAGATAAAAACTCCAGTAACCTCACATCTGGTCCAAGCAAGGAGGACCAAGCAAAGAATACTAGGGTGATGCCTCAACATTTTGGGTAGCAGCTGACACCTGTGATTATTGTGTAAATACAGTACAATAGCTGTCCATCATGTTTATGATGTGTCCAGCTATCTACCAAAACTAATACTCTTTGATGCTGTCTGTGAGAACATGCTTTTATACTTTTTTGCTTTTTCTTCTTTCAGTTTTCCACTATTTTGACATTGCAATAAGCTTGTCCAAAATTATTTCATTATTGCAACTAATTAATTCTCTTTGTTGGCATACATAATACAAAGCATTTTTGGTTTAAAGTTTGCTACATTTTATTGACATTGGAAACATAATTAAGCAGAAAAGTATAAAGAAATTTTGATTATTGCCTTCTCAGTGGGCTACGTTTTCTCTGTAAAATGCAGTCCTGCTCCTTAGTGTGCCTTTCCTAAGAGTGAGGAAAAAGCTGTGAATTGCTATTTAGGCATTAGTAGTCTAAACCCTCTAAAAGAAAAGTCTTTTCACACATAAGCTTTAAATTTCATACATGTCTCTTTTTTTTTTATCAAAGGAATTTGTTTTTTTGGTTTTTTTTTTTTTTTAAAAAGAATTTTTTTTTTTTTTTTTTTTTTTTTTATCGAGGGAGTTTTCTGTTACAGTAATTCTTGGTTTCCAGTAGAAGTTTCCAAGGTTGGGTTTTTTTCGTGAATCATCTTTCAGACATAAAGTGTTGATTTGTTGCCAGTCCCATGAAGGAAATTCTGTAGCAAGTAACATTGGTTTGTAGTATGGGGTAACATATGAAGCAGATAAGTAATATTATCCTTCACTTAGGGATTATCTGTGAAACATTGTCATCAAACTCGAGTTCTCACTGTTACAGTTAGTATTTAACTGCATCATTATTGTTGTATGGTCTTAGTGTTTAACCAGCTATACTTTTGAAGCTGCTAATTAAATTGAAAAGGAGGACATTTTCTCACATCTCAGATTTTCACTTCTAATCATAAAACATCTTCATGGGATACTGCAAACTTTTTTCCCCTCTGTATAAAAGAATCGGCCATATATTTAAATATATATATATTTTTGAAGTTTTCAAAAACTTTCTAGGAAACATCCTTTTGAAACTGTCCCCCCAGTTATTTTTTGAAGATCACAGATAATGTATATACATGTGTTATGTAATGCCTGCCCCACCTTCCGCCCCCTGCCCCCAAAAAAATGGCCTGAGAAGGGACATGCCAAAGCATGTCATGAAGACAAAAATGAAGAGATGGGTCTTCTGCTGTGCCCTTGCATTGCAAAATATTAGTGCTGCTGAGCCTCTCTGTGTGTCTTCTGTCCTACAAGCTCATGATTCTTCTCATCCCTACATATCCTCTTTACAGCACAGTCAGCCTTTGTTCCCTGCCTTCTCTCTCAGTTAAGTAGTAGAGAAATCTCCCATGCTTTTCCTGGATAGCTGGCAACACATCAAACTTCAGATCCTTACCTTTTTCTCTCCCCTTGAAGTCCTCCTTGCTAATATGTTTGCTGTGGCTCCCTCATGTATACTGGAGGCTGGACTGCCAAATAATTCTTAATAATATCTGTGTTAAATAGGCTTCCAGCTTTGATGAAACAGCCATGGAGCTGAACTATCCGTTTGTCCTTTTCCTTAACAGAGATAAGAATACTGTAACTCACTATGAAAGATTACTGTTGAGAGAAAAAAATGTGTGTGAGACAGTAATTAAAAATGAAGACCAATGAACTCAATCTCTTTAATATCCTCAGGACTGCTAAATGTTTCAGCAAAGCTCAAGTTCCCAAAACCACCTAGTAGGTGTTATCAGCCAACAGACTGGATTTTGAATGTAACTTCCTATCTACTGATGGATCCTGTTAGGTATTTTTGAAGTCTGGCTGTGAATAAAATTTTTGCAGCTGTTAAGTGTAAAAGCGCCCTGAAGGAATAAAACTGCTTGCTTCAAGGGATTTAGTTTCCCTCTATGCTTTTTCATTTTTATTTTTATTTTGCTAGTAGTAGTAAGAGTAGTAAACAGTTAAGAAATGCTGACTGACAGAGGCCTGGCTAGGAATCACATCATGTGTCAGGTGACACATGGTGTTGCTGAAGATTGTATTTTCCACTGATGCTTGCCACACAGTCCTGAGGCAGTGATGATGCAGCCTTGTAGTACAGCTGAGAGGCTCCAGGAGCAAAGCTGTCACAGACACAAGGCAGTTAAGGGTGTAAGTCACTGAAATGCTCAGCACTTGCATCTCCTGCTGAGCTCGGGAGATGAGAGTTGGAAAGCGTTCTGCTCCTAGAAAAACACCAGAGCCTAAGCATATAAGTAGAAAGTGATGCCTTAATTATGTTAATGTTTCAACATTTTTTTCCTTAAAAATTATTAATCTGAATATGACACCACCGCTGTGATTTAAAAAACCACACAGCTTTATACTGGTTTAATAAGACTAGGTATTCCCTTCATGTTTTGACATGAACAGGAACACAACTCCTGAATTTGTCCTAAACTGGGACAAATAACAAAGCATGTGTTAGAATGGGAAGTGTTAGGGAGTGAAAAGTATGCAATGAGAGGAGGTTTCAAAGTGACCTCTTCTAAAACAGAAGATGCATTGATGATTGTTTTTAATAGAAACTTTATTTTCTATAAGTGCTTTAAAATCCAGAAAAGCAGCTTTAGTTGAGCTGGTTCAGTCATAACATTCCTGAATGTCAGAATTCTGCACCACAAACTTACTCTGCTCCTGCAAATGCATTTTTATCTGACTTCTGCTGTGAAATCTGGTTTGAATTTACTGGGGCCAGGAGTTGTGGGATGGGTTGTTAACTTTAAGCATTGACACAAGTGCATTCTGCAACATGCTTAGGAACTTGCAAATTATCCTTGTCTTTGTAGGGATAATAGAATTAAATATTTCTGGTCATCCCAAGATCTTTATATTTTTAATTTCTCAATTGATTGATTTCAGCTGAGTTGGGAGAGTGTGAGCACCCTGAGCACACACCAGAGCTCGTGTCTGAATTCAGGTTTGCACCAAACCAGACTGAAGCAATGGAATTTGACATTTTTCAGAAATGGAAAGAGTGCAGGTAGAGTACCTGTGTGGGAGTGGGGTCTCCAGCAACAGGTTTTCTTCTCTTCCTAAGTCAAAACCTTTCAACAGGCATGAGATGGAGATTATGTTTGTCAGTGGAGAAGTATTGTAAAAAGGCTTTGAGCCCTCTCCTTCCCTAGAAATGGCAGGCAGTAATTTAGGGAAGGTTGGTGGGGTGAGTTTTAATTTTTTAAGGGTTTTTCTTTAGATTATTTTGTAATAATTTAAGGAGCCGGGTCTTTTTCCTATTTATGTTGGAAAAAAATCTCTTTCTCTTTCTCTCCTTCTTTCATTCAAACATAAATTTTGTGTTCAGGGTGGTAGCAGACTCATTTTCCTGTCTTTCTTTAATAAATATGGTACATTTCAGTGATGCTTTGTTACCTGAACTTTCATCCTTATTGGCAATTTTAGACCTTTTAGCATTTTTAGTCCCCTGTTTTATTTTCATTTGGAGGGAAGAGGGTAAAAAAATAAGCTAAGCTTGAAATACCAAATAGTGTCATTAAGACTGAGGACACAAAAGGGTTAGGGGAAAAAATCTGAAAGCATTTAGAGCTGACAAAAATGTTTTACCATGAAGTATGAATTTTATGTTCATAGGGGAAAGAGCCCGGCGCAGGCTGAATTGTGCTACTTGAACAAAGCTAAATGGCTAGAAATGTATGGTGTAGATATGCATGTAGTTAAGGTAAGATCCATGTGATGTTTTATTTATCAGTGTGAGGTCCCTGCCCTGGTGTGGGTCAGTCCCTGAGGAGTGTCCTTGTTATGGTCTGGGTTGTCCCGTGGGCCCATGATCCCTCAGAAGTCATTCCCACCTGCAGCACTCCTCCTAAGGGTGTTTCTCTGTGCTCCCGCATCATCCCTTTCCTATGCCTTTTCCTATGTGCCTCAGTTTCTCCCCATTGTGTCTCCTTCCCCTGGCAGGAACTGCCTGCTCCTAAACAGGTGAGGTGAGGTGTGGGCTGCCCTGGATACCGTGTTGGTGTGGGTCCATCTCCATGGATCTCAGAATCTCTGAGCAGCACATGGCCTCCTCCCACAAAGGGCAGCCTGCAGCCTCCTGTTGCCAGAATATGCCACTTTGCACCCAATACAGATGCATATTCTTCTGCTCTGTAATGTTAAAAAAGTATGGCAACTTTATTGTTTATTTTAAGACCTATGGATTTTGCAATACTACTGTATTAAGATTTACACTGCTCATGGCAGATTGATTATTTATTCTGTACTTGCTTGCAGGGAAGAGATGGTTGTGAATATGCTCTTGGACTGACACCAACAGGCATATTGATCTTTGAAGGAGCCAACAAAATAGGCTTATTCTTTTGGTAATCTACTTTTATGCTATATTCCTTTTTGTTAAAATGCTGAAATCTTTCTCCTTTGCATAATGGGATCTTGACTGTGTTTTGTAATTTATAATTGGATCTACAAAGTTTAAAATCTGAAGGTAGATTGACCTGGTTAGAAGTAGCACTCTCAAATGTGAAATAGTTGTTGAAAAAAAATTAGTTTCATATTCTTTTAATTCTGTTCTTTTTGATTCTTATGTTTAGGCCTAAAATCACAAAAATGGACTTTAAAAAGAGCAAACTAACACTCGTGGTTGTAGAAGATGATGAACAGGTAACTTCTTTCCCTTACTTGGGCCTGATCCAACAAAGTGTGGTGTGTGCTCAGGCTGGTAAGAACACAAGGGAGGCTCAGCACACTGTTGGCCCAGGCTGTGTTTCTCCTACCAAGGACAAGAACTAATATCATGCATGCCAACTTCCAAAGCTTTTGTTTCTGCATTTAGGGCAGAGAGCAAGAGCACACATTTGTTTTCCGGTTAGACAGTGCCAAAACGTGCAAACATTTGTGGAAGTGTGCGGTGGAGCACCATGCTTTCTTCAGATTGCGAGCCCCAGCAACTAGTAAATCTAGTAGATCCGACTTCATAAGGCTGGGATCACGCTTCAGATTCAGGTATTTAGTAAAGTAACAGCCATATATTTATCTTTATACAAAGGAGAAGGTACAGCTTCCAGCAGAAGGCAGCAGTTTACTTTGTTTATTTCTGTATTTTAAGTGGGAGGACAGAATATCAAGCGACACACGGGACAAGATTACGCAGAACTAGTACGTTTGAAAGAAGGCCCAGCAAGAGATACCCTTCTCGGAGGCATTCCACTTATAAGGGTAAGTGCTTTTAGACATCTGTGCACTGAACCGGTCATGCAGGTGTCCCGTTAAATCCTATAAATGTCTCATTGCAATTGTGACATCTGTACCACATTATAAAAAGAAGAGTATGTCAGATCACCTAAAAAATCAGAGCATGCATGGAGCTTTTTTCGCCAGAGTTCGTTGTTTCCCTCTTCTGTTTTTAATCTCTATCTACAATTAATTCTTCCACCCCCATCTATGGAGGAGGCACCTATGGATTCTTTTGTTGCTCTGTTGAGGAGGAAAGAAAAGTTGCAGAAAACCCACTAAGGCAAAGCATGTAATGTTTTTATGAAGAATTGCTTGTGTCATGTGGGGTGGAGCAGTGTCCAAAAGCCTCACTGACTTGCTTATCTAGCCAGACAATTTTAGGGTTATTGGGCAGTCTCATTATGCAGTTGTTATGGCTTTCCTGACTGTAACATGTTACTCACCTCTCCAGACTCTGACCTTAACTAGCTTGTCCTGGGAATTGAGATGTGCTGAATTTAAATGGAATGCCAAGGAATTCATTTCCCTTGTGGTTTTGTAATTTCTCCTTAAAAACTTGAGCTTTTTGTTCCATGTAGAAAAACCTAGGAAGGGGCACTGCAGGATAACCCTCTGCAAATTCTATATTACTTGAGCCTGCAGGTATAGTTGCCGTATGGAGCAAGGCTGCTGTACAGAGCAGGGTGAGATGACATTCCCTTAGAATGTCTTTACACTCATTTGCATTCCCAGAATATAAACCACAGTTCCATGAGCAGCCCTTGTGGTATTATGGGGACATTTTTGTCTCATTTAAGTTGGGGAAGAAAGGGTGACAAGCATGCATGCTTTCCAGAGGCTGTAACTCTTTCCCCTGCTTCCTTCCTTAATAAATGGAATGAGTTTGTTTAACTGAAATGCAAATTTATTAAATCTGTGAGAGACTGTTACGTGAGATATGAGAGTCAACTATATAGTGTGGGTTATTTTATAAGTGGAAGAATGAATTCTTTAAATTCTTGCCAATTTAATTCTTGCCATCCAAGGATCTGACAGACCTGCAGGTTTTTCCTTGAGTCTCAGTGCTTCTGTACTTGTGTCTGTGAGTTAGAGGCAGAAGAGAGAAAGTGTGGCTTATGCTTAATTATGTTCTCTGTCCATTGCAACCAGTCAGAACTTCTTTCACATCCAAATGATCTCCTTCTGGAGAGCTCAACAGTATGTCTGTTAAGTGAATGCAAAAAATCCCTGTAGGTTGTTGTCTTTCATGCATCTTTTTGCCATTAAGCTCTGTACCTAAATGCAGCCCACAAGGGTTGGATTCTCTCCTAGCCCTGTCACTTTTGAGACTTCTGCAGTGTGTCATTAACTTCCTGCAGTCAATTGGATTTTCATTTTCTCTCTGAGAAGTTTTTCTGTTCTCTTGAAACACACACAGTCATGAAAAAGACCTGATACACCCCACTTACTCAGCTGCCACCTTCACCATTCTTTCCAGCCTGTCCAAAGCAGAGACCAAGACCTTGTTCCTCAAGATAACTCAGTACCTCCCATGATTCCCATCTGATGGGCTGTTTTGGCGACCATTGTTCCCTGTAGTAAGACACAGGCCATCACCACCTTTGTGAATACTCTGGTATCTGTAGGATAGTGACAATTTCTGCAAGGGGTACTTTCTGTTTTCCAGTGGACTTGATGGTATTGGCATGGTACTACAGTAAGATGAGAAAAACAAGTGTTCTGGTTGTGCAGAACATACTCTGCCAAAAGTCCTCTTGTGGCATTTGGGAAGAATATGCTTGTCTGCTGTCATTTCTAAGGGCTTTCACTCTCGCAGGACCAGAGTGAGATTTGTGTCTGCCTCATACTTTATGATGTCACACAGGATTGCTTGAAATTCAGACACTTCTGTGCAAATATGTCTGTATGAGGATTCACTTTAGCAATAGTGTAACAGCCCAACAACAGGAGCTCCAAAATAGCTGATATTTCACTTGTCTTAAGGTTTTGTGTTTGTTTCTTTTTAAGCAAACAATCCTGTGAAAGCAGCACAACTGTGGTAAGTGACTGCCCAACTTTTTTCTACCTCTAAGTTGCTGTCCTTGGGCTAAAAATATTCTGAAGAGAATATCTGCTTTAGGATTTGTAGAAACAGATTCTCTGGGGTGGGATGGATTGCTTTGGCATGTCTCATTTTGCATCACCAGATTCTTCTTAGGGCCTGTCTGCTTCCATTGTTTAATTATTTCTTTATTTTTATATATGAAATCAGACTAAAGTAAAACATACTTCCTTTTTGCTCACTGGTCTTATACTACCTTATCAAGCATAATTTGTTCATGTTTTTTAAATCTAAAACAAAGAAGTAAATTTTACTCCCCTCTTTCACATGTTAACTGCTATGGTGTATATCTTGAATAAAATAATAATGTCCTTAAGAATATGAATTTTACTTCTCTTTAGTACTTCCCTGAACTAAAAACATTGTGATGTAGATGTATTAATTACATAAAAGCAAATTTTTTTCTCTCTTAGTGCTAAAAATACTCCTGAAGTCCATAACTACCAGGTAAGAGCATACCAGTTACAGAGGAAAATGTGGTCATTTTCATATTTTATGGTAAATATTTTTGCTCTTTATAGTTTGTACAGGTGTTTTGCTCCCTTTTCCTTACTCTGGGGTGAGATTTTCTGATGTGTCAGAAATAAACAGCACCACATTGGGGTTAAAGAGTTTTCTCTTTTTTTCCCCTGTGTTCTTGGATGCTCTGCAAGCTGAGTACACTCCATTTGCCATCTTCTTTCCCTTCCTTTTCTTTCTGTGAAAGTTAAAGCCTTTGGGACTGTGAATGTGATGGGCCCCAGGAGACTGCTCTATGAGCAAGCTTTTGTCTAGAGCAGCCTCTCACAGTAGGTGATCGTGACAATTTCAAAGTTGCAATTACCTCCCTCATCACAACACTTACAGAGTTCCCTGCTGGTCAAATGCTTGTTGGGGCTTTTTTTATACACTCCAGGGAAAACATTACCTGGTTTTCATCTGTGCTACTGACAGTCAGTAGGTACTGAGAAAAAGTAAGCTTCCAAACTCTGTATGTGTATGAGAACTTAAAGTCTTAACATTTTTTATTAAAACTCTCAGCAGTGATTTTGTTTTACTGTTTCTCTTCAAGATCTTGTGGATATGAGAAGAAAGTGCTGTCACCAAAGACAGGAGACCTCCTGAATCCTGCCCTTATAGCCTTTCTTACTCCCCAACTTTGATCAAAATTGACATTTTTTATGTGCTTTCTATGAGAAGAAGCACTAGATGTGCCAGGTTGTCTGTCAAAGAGGAGAGCAATTTTCTTTGCTTTGTCCCGTGTGTGTCCTAATGAGCAGGCTCAGCACCAAGAAGCTTCATGTATGTGCTCAATGACATGGGAGAAGGTTGGAAGCATTAGGGTTTCTAGGGTTTGCCAGGAACATATTCCTCATGACTCCAGGAAAATAAAAGTTAAAAGTTAATAGGGAGCTTTAATGTGATTTCATTAACCAGGTTCAATTTCCATTTGCAGCCCCAGTATCATCCTAATATACATCCTGCTCAGCCACACTGGCATCCACACACACCTGTGAATGTAAGGTAAGCAATCTTCCCTTTGTGAAAAAAAGATGATTACTTCTTCCTTTATGTTACTTGGTATGAAGCTTTGGTGGCCGTATTGGGCAGTTCTCTGCACATGAAAAGTAAACAGAAGTTAGAAGTATGGGATATAGAGACAGTATTAAATAACTTCTACGTTTTGCTTTGGAATATGAATTTTTTTCCTAGTTGATTTCTAATTCAAAATTCAAAATAGAATGTTAGTGATCTTGTGTAGGGAGTATAGTATAGTTGGATAGGGAGCTGCTCTGTAGCTTAATTGCAGATTGATCAGTATTGGTTTGTATTTCATTTCCTAAGATAGAGAAAAAACTCATTTTAGTGTAAAGTTTAGTTATTAATGATTATATTCTTGCAGTGGAGAAGTGTTTTCATCTTTTGCAGAAATGTATATGAAAAAAGGACGAGTACATGAAACTATTTATCAAGAACATTACAGATAATGAGTAAAATTATAGTACTGAGTTTTTGAGAACTGCTTCACAAAAACATTCCTGCATGTGCTGTTGTGCTATCTTCTCGCATACTTTTCTGTTTTTAGCTAGTGATGAGAGACATTGAGTGAAAAGAAATTTTGGAAGAAATTCAGTCCAATTAAAACCCACTTGGTGGAATGCACAGTGAAGGCATGCACCTGCTGGTAGTTATGTGTCTATATGTGTACACATAATAAAAACCAGCCACTTTTTTATCCTAATAAAAAGTAACCTTTTTAGATGACTCAGTTTTTTAGACAAATAATTACTGTCTTCAGTGAAAAATACCAATACCCTTATCTTTGTTTCTCCTTGTCTAACATTTATATTCTTACATCACAGTAGGTAGACTTTGGTTTTAGTGTGGGCAGGCTCTGGGGATGAGGCTGAGTTTAAAATGGATGAAAAGACAATTTGGTGTGAGTTTAAGTCTGAGAATTCAGGAAAAGGGCAAGTACATTATTAGAAATACTAGGCAGAGAAGCAGACAAGCATTGTCATCTCAAAATTCCTACTGCACAGGTAAAGCAGATACTAAATTTGTGTTAGAAACAGGAGACTTGAAGTTGTGTAATGAACTTTGCCTGTATTTCAGGCTCAGGAGTCTTCCTGGTTTTAGGGTTTCTTTATCTGGTTTATTATGAGCACTTTAAAATGTACAATTTCACATTATGAAAGAATGGCTGCCAAGAGAGCCTAATGATTTTATAAATCATTTGAGGTTTTGCTGAAATTTTTCTAAAGATTTCATCATGTACGATACCAGTCCGTGACATTTTAAAGCCAAATAGTTCACCCTGGAGCAGAGTGATATTGAAATAAGCACAATAATGTATTGTAGTGTGTGTAGACAACCTCCCCCTTCAGCCCTTCCACTGCCTGGGCAAAGACTAAGGTCAGTGAAATATGAACAATGGCTTTTTTATAGCAAGGCTTGTAAGGCTGAAAAAAAAAAAAACAACCCATACTTAAAAGCTCAGTCAGAGAAGTTTGGTAGAAAAGGTGCTCAGAATTTTTGTCCCATTCAGGTAGAAGCATTTAAATGTGTGCTTAAAGTTGAAGTTTCAAGTTATTCTAACTTGGAGTCAAAGTGAAATAATTGGATATTTAAGATCTTGAACAGCTTGATTTGAAAAAGCTTATTCCATTCAACTGTGAACTTGAGATCACAACTACAGATGCATAAAATTCTTTCTGCTGGGCATGAAAGTCTGGAATAGGCATGGGCTGAAATGAAATTACCTGTATAATACATGTTATATATGAAGCTTTTCTTGAATAATTTGTGAAATAGTATGTAGAATTGTGTCTCAGTTTTCTTAGTAAAATTCTTTCACTGAAATTTTTTGCAGATTCTTTCAGTGAAATTGTTTGCAGTTAGCTTAATATTTAACCTTCTGAAAAAAAAATCCAATTAACAGCTGTCATGATATAACTTCAGAATATATCTAAAAAAAAAAAAGGTAAAATCTAAACCTTGCCTGTGTTTCTGCTACTATAAAAAAACTTACCAGAATCATAGAATGTCTTCTATGGGTTGGAAGAGACCTTAAAGATCATCTGGTTCCAACCCTCTGCCATGGCCAGGGACACCTTCCACTAGACCAGGTGGCCCAAAACCCCATCCAACCTGGCTTTGAACACTTCCAGGAATGGAGCATCCACAGCTTCTCTGTGCAACCTGTTTCAGTGCCTCACCACCCTCACAGAAAAGAATTTCTTCCGTATATATAATAATTGCAGCTTCAATTTGGTGATAAGGTAATGTTAAATGTTGTGGTTTCCTACATAGTGTTCAAAATCGTTGTTTTATTTATTCCCCACTCCGCTGCAATGATTCAGGGGACACTGTAGGAATGGTTGAAGTTAGTATCTCTAAGTAGCAATAAGTTATGAACTAGTAAGGTAAAAGATATTTTCCTTGTAGTACTTTTGCAAGTCTCAGAGAATTACCTGTACAAACTGTAGACTGGGGGTGTTCCTAAGAAAATGCAACTCTGTAAATTACAGGCTGCTTTAGTGTTAATTATCTGCACCAGTGCCAAAGGAATGGCAGCAACTACAGAAGAGCAATTTGCATTCATAATAGGATTGCCTTTCTTAACCCTTTGCACTTTAAGGATGTATTTTCATGAGCTCAGTGTTTTGCATGACACATTTTATTTTACTTGTTTGTTGTACAAATTTAGTTTTCCTGTATCCTCCTCCTCCTTCCCCACCCCCCCTTTGGAAGTCTGGAACATTGATGCACTATGCTTGTCTATAACATTGCAGACAGAGAGGGATTTTAATGATTGAGCTCTGATTGAAAGCCTTTTGAACTCAGCTAGAAGATTCCCAGTTGCTTCAGCAGCTTCAGCATCAGACCTATAGGTCTGTCCCATTTCCTTCCCGCGCTGTAGCTCCATGTGCATGCTTAGCACTTGCAGGATGAGCTTGTGTTACTGTGTAGCACTCCTAAGTTGACTTCCATTCCTCACTAACCAATAACTGTGCAAATGGTACAGGCCACCCTATCATGATGACAGGCCCTATTGGAAACCCCCCACAAGTGGAGAGGACAGCAATTTACGGTATATCCAGGAACAGAACCAGAAGAATTTAGGAGGAGTCCAAAGCATGGTGTACCAAGATAAACTCATGACGACTCTCTGAAAAAGAGCCATCTTCATTTCACCTGCCATCTTAGACATCATTGCATTCCATGGTCCTTGTCTGTCTGCAGTATGTTCAAAGTGTATTGTGCATAAAGTGTGTGTCTTTGTATGTACATCCATCCTTGTTTAGTGTTCGTGGACATTCTTGGGAAAAGTGTTTTCCATATCTTTGTAAAAAAAAAAAAAATCTTGAAAAGCCTTTTTTGAATTCTGGTAAGAATTTTCAGTCCCCTGAGACCAGAAATATTTCTGGGGTTTTTCATTCTATCCTAGTTTCAAATCTGTGACCCCTCTGCCTGCTGTTGAAGATCAGAAATTTGTGCCTTAGTTATTTTTGCTACCTTGTTTCTTTCGAGTCAAGTTAATAGACTGAGAACTTTGTTTTTTAGTGGCATGCAAATAGGAGATTGGAGGGAGGAAAAAACAGAATTCATACTGGCAATCAAATTGGCTTGTGGGCCACCAACAAAGGGAGCCTACTGAGGCAGTCATAGGTTTGGATGTCATTTGTTTCTAATTTTTGTGTTCTGCAGAAGAAAATAGAGGTGCTTACCTAACTTTGAAAACAAGTCTAGGGAAAGAACACTGTAATAAATTTCATAGAGTATGTATATCTTTTTTTTTTTTACTGCTTATATTGATAGCATTCCCCAAAACCATACCTGCTGCTATAAAGGCAAGAATGTTAAAAATTAGTCCTTGCTAAAAGGGTGCTGCTGTCGTCTTATTTTTAATGTGATTATGGAAGTGAACTTTATAATTACATGAAACTACCTGCTGATAACTTTTCTCTGACTGGGTTCAAAACACAACATATAATCAGTACATTAAAAAATGAGGACATTCCAGTGGAATAGCTCTATTTTTTTAAAGTTAGACATTTGTGAAGTTGAATGTGTATTTTACAGACCTAGGACTTTGAATTGGACTGGCTGGTGTTTTGATCACTTGCAGACTTTTTGTTATCTTTAAACCAAAAATCACAGTGCCATCTTCACTTGTGCATTTGTTTTAGTTAGGCCTTAGATCTGTGGTCTCTCTGAAGTTGTTGGAATGAATGAATCTTCATTTGGGATGTTTTCAGAATTAAGTAGTTTTTAAACTTGATTTTGATAAATACACATTTATAAATGGCTATAACGAATTTTTTCAGAGCAAATTTGATAGTTTATAACTTTTTGTGACATACACTTGTTTACAAATGCTATCTTTTATTATTTGTTTTGATCTTTCCTGTATGTGCTAAGTACAAATAAAAAATGTCAATCTTGTTGATCTGGTTATGATGCATTATTTATTTTTGAAAGATTTTGGGGGAGGGTGGGTAGATATGCTTGTACCTGATTTCCCCTGTAGTTACTAATGCTGTGGTGGATCGATGTTTCCAGTACAATCTGTAGAGAGAGGGAAGACAATAAAGCAATTGTGCACTGAGATGTGAAAATGCCAGAGTAAGCCTAAGGTGTGTAGTCACAGAGGCTGACTGGTTTCCCCAGACTAGTCTTCCTCTAGTTCAGCTGCATTTTATTTAAGAAAGGAAGAAAGAGGAACTTTGTTTGAGCCACTGGAACAAAAGTCTAGCTTAGCTGCTGCTCTGAAAGCGCTCTGAAGGAGGATTTTTTGAATACTCACAATAAAGTGTGGGGCAGGGGTGCTTCATTATTTACACACCTACATCCATAATACAGTATCATTGTTGTCATATAACCTTGTCAGCTTCCATGTGTTTTGTTGCCAGTGTTCTACCTCATCCTGTGTTGCTGTGTGTGGTTTGGTTCATTGCTGAAGATGCACTGCACAAGGGATCCATTCCCTGACAGACTGCAAAAGACAGCTCAAGGCTCTGCTGGTCCTGTAAGGGTTAAAAAGCCTCAGGCACACTGGTGAAGAACAACCTGTGGGCCTTGTGTGCTCTGCAGTTTGTGTGTGTTGCCTCGAGGGAAGCACTTGTCATCCTGCTTCTCTGGAGAAGGAGCCCACACATTCTGCACTCCCTTTTCACTTGTTCATCCCTCATCCTCCCTGCTGTCTGCAAAAATCTGAACCAGCCAAGTCAGGGAGTGATCAGCTAGGTAAGAAGAGATCAGTGTCTCTGTCCTTCCTTCCTCTAGACATAGTTGGCTTCCTGTAGCAAATGGGCTAGGATGCAGTGGGGAAGAGGGAGCATATCTGCCTGATTCCTCTCTGACCCCAGTACTGCTCTCACCTGTGCAGCTTACTCCACCCAAACAAAGGTCGATATGGGTGGTACCTGTCTGAACAGGGTTGAGTAAAAGAGTTGCTTTAAATATTAAAAAGCACATTGGTGTTTTTTTTCCTAAAATTAGCACAGTTGTAACTCACAACAGTTTGTTTTTAACAAGTCATAGAGGTCTTGTGATGCTAAGATTACCATTTTTTGTTTGAAGCAACATGAAATACTGCAGCTGAAGCCAGATTACATGTAGAGAGGGGAGAGAGAAGAAAAGTGGAAAATGTTTGGTTAAGTCTGTTGCTAAATGCAGCAGCAATTTTTATTTAAAATATTGGGAAAGTTCTGTCAAAAAAAATCAATACTACAGCTTAATTTTGTGCTGCTTCAGTAATCCTCTGGTAGTTTATAGGCACAAACTCAATATGGGAACTTGATGGTCCTGGTATCTGGGTGTTTATACACTGAATGATTGAATTACTTTACCTATGAGTTCTTCATGAGGAAATGCCACACAGTTTTTACCAAAAAAGCATGTTACACAGTCATTCTAAGTCAACACATTTTAAATGTGTTCTAAATATACACACGGAAGTTTTGGGTTTTTTTGTTAAAAAGCCTTGAAGATTGCTAAAAGGAGGAAGCACCTTCTTAATCCAAATGAAACGTGTTCTCAGGGGTACCCATTGAATTGCATGTGCAAACTTTCTCCGCCCTGAAGTGTGTTTGTTGTCTAAAACCTTCTTTTTACAAGTCCAGCATGCACTTAGAGACTTCTGTAATTTGATTACAGGTGATAAACAGTATCCTTGGATCAGCTTGGTTGGGGGGGGATGGTGGGGAAGTCTATAGCAATAGGTGTTGCAGAAATTACACTGATCTGACGTCAATGTGGAATTGCTTCTTCCATGTGCTGGAGAATTAATTGATACAGCCTGGCTGAGGGTATCTTTTGATCATCTCTCTGCACACTTTCGTCCTGTGCTTAATAAAGCTGGAAACCAGGTCTTCCCTAGCAGGGCTCAGGCCTGGCTCTACACTGTGTATTTGGACTTGCAGGGGGATTACCTTGGCCTTGTAATAACCATAATCCCATGTCCTCTCCCCCAGGAACTGCTGGGGGAATTGAAAAGCTGGTGACTCTGTGACACCACATCTGTAACACAAGCTGAAATATATCGCTTTTCAGCCCCAGCCAGGCCCTGGCATGCAAACTAATGACTAATACTTAATACTGAAATATGATACCTGAAATACAATACTGAAACTGTTGGCACTTCGAATATATTGTTTTAGTGTGGGCTTTTTCATCAAACTTTCATTTTCAGCTATTTTTCTCTAGTTGATGTGAGTCACAGGCAAAGTGAACAAAGGGATCAGGTTTTATAATGCATTTCTAAAGCTGGCAGTCAGGGGTTTACATACTTAAAGGAAAGAATTAAGTCCTTTTGGACCCTGTTATCATTGAACCCATGTGCAAACTGACCAAGAGGAGATTGTTTTCTCACATTGTGGATGGCAACAAGGCATATATTATGGCCTGGTGATGTAAAATGTGATTTTCTGTTCCTCTGAAAGAGCACTGCAGAAGATGTCTCTTCAGCTTGCAAGAGAAAGTGTCAGAGCTTGCAAGTAATTTTGAAAATGGAACTTCAGGTGCAAGCGAGGAATGAGCTGGGGAACATCAAAGGCAGCAGGGGAAAATGAAACTGAGTGTATCACCTGCTTCTCTGGCATCAAAGTTGGCGAGATGGGGCTCTCTGAGAGAGAGGAGACAGTTCAGCACTGCAATCATCTCTTTTCAGAGGAGAAATCTTTTCAGTTTGTGTATCAAGCAGGCAGGCTTCTACCTACCTCAAAGGAGAGAAGTTTTGATGCACATCCATCTAACCTGAAACTCCAGTTCTCTGGAAAGACTGCTGGCAATGAGAGGTTTTCCTATTACTTTGCAACAGAGAACCAAGGAAAACAGCCTTGTAGGGCAAATGCTGTCATTGCAGCATTGCTAATGGCAGCTAAAGAGACTGCTGGTGCCAGAACTGCTACAGACCAGCATTAATGGACATAAATTAGGAAATGCAATTTTTTAATTGACCTCAGACTCTGTGTGTTGTGATTTGAAAGGGCACTGATCCACCAGGACCCTGGCTTCTTTTGTTAAGACAGAAGTTTCATGTGCTAGCCATGAAACCTTGAGAGCCAGCTTGAACTAACGATCTGCACCTTAACCAAACTTTTGCTGCATTGTGAGGATGGAGATTTTGAACTGTTTCAGAATAAATACTTTTTTCCTATGTTACAGTCAAACGGCTCATGCTTAGAAAATCACAGTGCTCTTATGCTGCTCCCAAATTTTAGCATCGAAGAGCCTGCAGGAAAATCAGTCCTTTTTCCCAGCAGGCATGCAGAAGGATACAGCTTTTGGAAAAAAAAAAAAAACAATCCTAGTCAAATCAGATCAGAAAAAAACATGTAAAGAGGTGGGCTACACTTTTCTGTCTACCTCCTGCAGTACATGGCAAAGCAGTGTGTGATGATTATGAAGACATTGTTCAGCTTTCCTTGTTTTCTACCTACTGTTGTACCTTGAAGTGACTGGCCAAAGAGTTTCCCTTCCTCAGTGCATGTGCTGTTGCCCTTGTTGCCACTGCATCATGAAAAGAAACCACAACAAACAAACAAAACATCCAAAAAAACCCCCAACAGGTAATTCAGCTGGAGTTCTTCCATTGGTATGAATCATTTCCAGTAATAAAGCTACAGAGCAAATGCTGTTCTCAAGCACTTACTAATGACTGTTTCATGACTGTGCTTTAAAGCAAAACAACTTACTTTCACAGAGCTGACTTCACAAGTGTTAATCTGAATTAATTGTAAAGTTCACGTGTCAGGCCTCCCTGTGTGCTGTCCCCTGCAGATATAAGTATGTTGCTACAGAAAGTACAAGCATGTCTGTAATAACTTGCATATTGCTTTTAATTTATGCATGTAGTATACTTTCAGTTTTGAACAGGAAAAAGAGATTAAAAAACAAAACCAAAACCTTTATCTTCCATCCAACTTTTCTAAAGATGATTTTTTTCCCTTCAGTTAGAATCTTGGCAGACTTGGCACACAGTTTGGTGGAGATAAGAAGTTCTAACAGCCTGACCCAATGTTACTTCTTTGTTGTGTGGTTTTTTGCATAATAGGTTTCTAATGGCTGTGGGATACTCCTTTGGGTTTAGTGGCACTTTATTTTCTATGATCAGTTGCCTGGATCTCTTCAGAAGCAATCTAGTTTGTCACTAGCAGAAGAAGCATTTATGATGACTGCCTTAATCATCACGCCCTCTCAGAACCGAGGAATCTGCCAATTTAAAATTAAGATAAATGTTGAGCTGTGGCTATGGGAACCAGTGGAAGTGCCCAATGGGTTCTGTTTTCAAATTGCCACCACAATTATATTTCCACCATGAATGTACTATCTTTGGAATGTGCTTGATTTTTTTTTCTTTTCCATTTTCATCTTTCTTTTCTTCTTCCTCTTCCCTTTCCTCTTCATTTTCCTTTCATAGCACTAGTAGAATGACCTTTATCTTTAAAGCTATCAAACAACAAAATCTGCAGCTCATCACACGAAAGATGATGTTTTGGATTACACAAGAACAGATGTTTCATACAAGAACAGTTTGGAAAACCTCTAGTTCCTGGCTTACCAATGTCTTACGTTGATCGATTATAAAAATCTCTATTTCTTTTTTTTTAACTGAGGCAATGAAAAACATCTTCTACTTTCCGAGACACAACAAAAATGAAAGAATTAGCCACACCTAATTAGAAGTAGGAAGTACTGATCTAATGCAATTAAACTCCGGATAAGAAGCTAATTATTTATAAGTTACTTTTTCCTCCCTAAACCCATATCACTCTGTGCTGGAGTTATAATCACAGTAGCTTACCTGCCATTACCAATTTCTGCAATTTTGTCTTCCTTAGAGAAGTAGAAATACAAATCATTAATGGATCTCCAGTGCTCTCTAAATTGTGTAATTGCACAGTAATGAACTCAGTACCTAAACAGATGTCAGAGTGGCTGTTTCTTTGCATCTCCAGGGGCCAAGGCCCTGAATATTAAGGCGTTGCTGGCAAGCAGCAGAGCCAGCATCAGGGTGCCTCCAAGCCAGTTCTTTCTCATCAGTAGGAATTTAAGAGTCAAACAGAAAGGAAGAGCTCAGGAAAAAAATGGGTCAGGCAAGCAAAAAGTAGAGGGTTTAGGAGAAGCAGAGTTTTACAGTGTTACGTGCAAAAGAAAGGAACTAGAGAATGAAAAGCAATGGATTCTGCTAAAAACTCTGAGAATGGAGAAGAGGAATGAAAGCAGCAAGGGAGCTTTGTGATTTCAGCATCTGTGCCTTTAGTACCTGGGGCTTTCTGAATCAGTAGCAATGCTGATTTGAAGCAAACTTCAAGGAACTTGAATGTAAAATTGGATGCTGCTTCTGTATCAAAATTTCGAGCCCAGGAAGCCTTTGTTTGTTATTACTCATTTTCAGTTTCAATGGTTGCATGTAATGTTTGTGTCTCATTCTCAATTTCTGACTTAAAAAAAAAAAAAGTGAAAATGGCTTTAGAGGTAAAATGAACAGTTTCCTGCTCTAAGTCAGATGAGTTGCCCAAGTATTGAAGTGAGAACCTGCCCAGAGATAGGGCAGAGGTTGCAAGTATGTAATTAAGAGAGGTCTTGCTGTGCTGAGTGATTGATTTTGTACTACTTTTACCTGTTAATACTGTCTTTTAAAAAGGGCAAAAATCTATAATCTGAAAAGAAGTCATTTGTGTAGCAATGAAGTCGGTTGTGTTCATGCTGGACTTTAAAGTTATGGCAAATTACTGAAAATTCACAAGACAGCATATTTTTTGTAAAGCATTAGCAGGATTCAAAATCAGAATTGGAAGCATGAAAATTACACATTTTGGGTAATTTCTTTTAAAACCAGGGTTTTTTTCCCAAGGAATTTCAGCTTAGTAAGGATGGAGACAGAAAGGAGATTTTGTAAGATGGGAACATATTGTTAAGGGAAGATAAATCCAGTGGATTGGCTTCAAGGCTAAAAGGATTACACCTTTCTAATCTGCTAGATGCATGGCTGCTGTAGTTCCTGGCTTCACAGCCCAGGATGAGATACTGAGCATTCATTCCAGAGATGTAAATGCTCACTGAGCACCCACTCTGCCAGCCTTGCTGAGGAGCAGAGGAGGTGAAGGGCAGTACCTTGAGCATCACCTGCATACACAAACAGCAGCTCACAAATGTGGGGCAGCACAGAGAGCTCCATTCTAGATGCATACACCTCCACAGAAAATAGGGCTACAGTTGAGAAGATGCCCTGGACTGTGGTGATCAGAGCTTGACCAGCCAAGCTGACTGACCCGCAGCTTGCTTACATGGGGCTGGTCTTTGCACTTTTCTCACGTGCATCCTGAATGAAATTCATCCTGCACATGAATTCACCTCTTTCCTTTCTCTTGTCTCCTCACAGGTACTCCTGCTTTTTCCTTGCATTGCTTCTGGTTTTGCTAAGTCCATACTCAAATGTCCCAAGGCTACCACAGTAGTTTGGACCTTACACAGAGTTACTGATACAGTTTCCTAGACAGTCCTGGCCTTACAAGTTTGTTCTCACCCAAGAGACCCTGATACTCCCTCTTCAGTGCTCTGTGGTGTTTGCCCATTGCTTATGTATCCCTACCATAAGTGCCTGTGAATTCCAGCAAACCTTCTGGGCTGCTCTATAGCATTTTTAGCTGCTCCTGCCTTAATCTTTTATGTCCAGCAACTTCTGTCGCATCCTCTGATTTCTCATGTTCTCCTCTCTCAGTTAAGCCTCAGACCTGTGCCTGCTTCTCTCTGCATCCTTTGGCATCAGTATGATACTGAGCACAGTGGAGATGAGACAGGGATGTGCTTAGCTCATAGGACCTGAGTTGTTTAATGAGTTAAGTGGTGGGAAAAGCTGCACCATGGCTAGCAATCTGAGATCAGCTGCAGGCTACCTCAGAGGCCACAGCTCCTTGCTTGGCTTAGCTCCTGTTTTAACCTGAGCTAGCTTGCTTGGATTAGCCACCCCAAGTTGTTTTATTTCCTAAGGACAAGCACATTTCTTTTGCCTCTGTGTGAAAGGGGAAGGCAGCCGACTTGAGGGAGGATCTTGTTGGTCTTAGAAAATTTTATGTCTGCTTTCCAGAGTTTTCTCATCTACAAGGACATCTGGGACAATGAATTCTTTTTGACAGGTGATTAAATATCATTAGCTATTGTTAGTGTTAATTAAAAGCATTTGTAAATTAAGAAAAGCACGCTTAGTTCCCCAGTGGGCATATTTTGCATGACAGTTTTGCAAGACAGTATTTTTTTAATGATCTTTATGCAGATAAGGTGAAATCTATGAGGACAATGTCTTTATTGAGTCAAGATTTGTTCCTCGGTATTTTATTAGAACATGCTTTGCTGCGGGCTTTATTCTGGTGAAGAATTCCAGATTAGTCTTGCTTCAAAACTTAGTTCAGCATCCGGTGTCCTGCAGCAGGCTTCCGTCACCATTTATTAATATATTTTTTCCCTATTATAATTTTCTCTTTAATTTCAAGGTTGTCTGGGAGAAGGCTGCTGGCTGCCTGCTCTGCTTTCTGAGATGTCCCTAGGATTGGATGGGGACTGTGGATCATCCCTGACTGCAGGGAAAGAAATCTGCAACACAATTTTCCATGCCTTCCCTGAAGGAAGCAAATGGGCCAGCTGTGATATTCTGGGTCAGAGCAGAGCATGGAAGTGTAACCACACTGTTAGTTTTAGTTACACTTCACACAGCTCAAGAAGCCAAGTCTGGCCAGCAAAGAGATCTTGGTTACATAGTGCAGGAAGAAAAAACAACACAGGTTTGGTTTTAGTGATCCCAGTTTTGCTTTACTTAGGAATACTCATTGCTTTTATACATCCCAGTCCTTGGCTGCAGAATGAAAATTCACCCTCTCTCCTGTTATTGCAGTCGTCCTGCTGTGGTCGGTGTTCTCTTTTCATGTAATGCTGGATCAAATCTTTTACTTCAGTCCAATAGCCCTGGCCATTAAGTGATATCCATACATACTGCCTTCTTCCTATCCCCTCATTTCCTCTTCTTTGCTCTCCACAGGGACATTTTCAGAGAATGCAGAATTCCTTCTCTCTCTGTGCCACTTGCCATGCTTTAGCGAAACAAGTGGTATGTGAGATTCTAAATATGATTAAAGGAAGTTTAGCTAAAAGTTCATTGTGTTGTTTTTTGGTTCTTTTTTACCTGCTTTTGAAGCATGGGCAGGGAATTAACCCAGAGTCTACCCTCCTTCCTCCCAAAAAAGGGAGATACTAAACCCAAAAATGAATGTTTTGCTTAGCATAGCTGTTAAGTCTCCTCCCCCTGGCTGCCACACTGAAGTTTCATATGCAATGGCTGCTTTCATTACATACACATTAATACACATATATGTTAACAGGCGCTGCAGCACTTCCCCTGGCTGCCATTTGGGAGCACATCTAAAGCCCATTTTGATGTTGGAGAAGGTATTGTAATGATACGGCGATGGGTGATACATCTCCCAGCACATTCAGTACAACACCAGCAGTGTGAATTTTTGCTGCCAAAACCCGTGCAAATCACCACCAGGCTTGCTCTGAGCTACAGATGGGGGAGGATTGAGAGCAGTTCTGAAGATGTTTGTGGAAAGTTTGAGGATTTTTAAATACTGGAAAATTGCAGTGGTTTAATGCAGGAGGAATGTTCAAAGCAAACAGAGGTGGGTGTGGTAATTGTGGAAGGTTATTTATCACAACCAGACCTAGAAGCCTGGAATTTTTTTTAAAACCACTGTTCAGCTATGGTAGGGAAGGTCTAAACTCTTAGAGTCATCCACGAGGCACGATAGTTTGAGCTTGCCTTCTGCTATTGCCCCTCCAGCCTCCCCATGGAGAGGAGAGAAGAAAGCATCACCATTTGCTCTCCAAGTGTAACTTCAGACAAGTGGAAGATGGCTAGAGGAAGAGTGGGGAAAGAGGGGCATGGGCAGGGTGCAGGAGTAAGCCTGCTCTGGGACACAGGTGGAAGATGTTTCTGCAGGGATACACAGCTATGTTCTACAGGAGACTGAGGCTGGTAGCTGGGAGGATGGCATGGAAAAGCAATTATGTTTTTTAAAAAAACCCTTTGTCACTCACAGGTTACACCAAAATGCATACCAGGCCTGTCATGGATGAGAGAAAAGTCCTGATCAGGTATTGATCTTAGCACATCAGAAAGATTAGAGCACAGCTCAGGAGGAATGTTCGTGATGTTAGGTAGGAGTAATGTGTCACAGCTGAGGTTGTGGGGCTGGAAACCTGGCCAGTTTAGGAAAGGATCTGATGTTCTTGAGGATCACGTGTTAAACATGAGTCAACAATCCCAGGCTGTATAGAAAAATGTCATGTTCCAGTGTATAAACAGGAGTAGATCATGGGAAGCAACCTTTCCTCTTTGAAATGTGTTTGCAAGGCCTCAGCTGGAGTGGGGTGTGCAGTTCTTAGCACCATATGTTGGAAGCAGAGCAGGGGGCAGCTGGGTGGACAGGGATGGCAAGATGTCTCAGAGCTGTATGGAATGTGTGACCTGTGAGGGGCAACTGAGGAATTCAGAGCTCTTCAGATCCTGAGGGGAGGTGTAAAGGGCCATTTTCAAAAACACAGGCTTCTGTAGCAAGAAATAACCTTCTTACTGTGTCTGTGATAGATGGGAGATAAAATAGCGGCTTAAATTGCAGTAAAGGAGACAGAATAAACAAAGAAATAAGTGTAGACATGCTGAGACACTGAAATCGATTGCACAGGAGGGTCATGGAGTCTCTGCTAGTGAGGGTGTTGGAGGTTCAGTTCAGGTAACACAGGCCTATGTATTTTGGTTTTGAAGGCCTTCAGAAACCCTTCTGTTCCCCATTTTCCTATATCCTCTTAACAATGGTGTGTGTGTGAATTCTATACTAGAGATATAGTTTGGTAAAGCAGTAGGTGACTGAAGCACATGAAATCTAAGAATGTCAACTGAAAACAGCTTTTTGGGTAAAGTGTGAGGAGCGTAAAACTGAGACAGAGGACTAGTATGTAAATGAAAATTGTAAAATAGAAAAGGAAATTAGTAGATACGTGTTATTTGCCTTGTTCCTCAATGTGCTGCCTTTTTGGTCAGAAGGAAGTAATTAATGTGAATTTGAGGCTAAAGGCAGCACTAACCTTATTATGAATAGAGTGGCTTTTTTAAAGGTTCAGCCTGCAAAAACTGAATCCTCAGGAGCACTTTTTCCTGAGTGAGGGACAAAGAAGAAAGAAATGTTTGCTTCCTTTGCAGACTTGCCTGTAGGGCCCTGCCTCCTTTTCCTTGAAGAACAGGAGCTGTCTGTATAGGAAACAGCTGGAGCTTGTTGAGAAAGCCACATAAGGAAATAACAGCAGAGAAAGAGGAGACCTGCAGGACAGCCAACTGATGTTTAAAAAGTAAACCAAAGGTCTGACATTAGCATACTAGGATGGCCAAAAGGCAGGTGCAAGAGAAAGGATGAAAACTACTACNGGCATACTAGGATGGCCAGAAGGCCAGAAAGGAGCAAGAGAAAGGAGGCAAGAGAAAGGCAAGAAGGCAAGAGAAAGGATGAAAACTACTACCTATCCACATAATGAACATAGTCTGAGAGTACTACTTGATATCTGTGGAGCAAGTATGAATTCCTGGAGGTCAGGAGTATGAACACTTTAGAATATGGTCAAAAAGTTGGTTCACTGAAAGAAGGGATTTATTTACATCAATAGATTGTGAAGGATACATGAGCATGTTTTCTATTCAGGTAAGCCAGATAGAAGCAAGCAATAGAAAGCAAAGTTAGCAACAAAAGAATGCATTGAATGGAAAAGTGTCAAGTCTCTATATTTAAGACAGTGGAAGAACAGAAAAGTGAAAAACGTGATATGAGATGATAATAATAATGATGTCACTTTGTAGAAACTACAGTAAGATACCTAATATCCCCCTAAAATATATATGAGAGAGTACACAGAAAAGGGATTTGGACTACTTATGGTGTTTTTGTTTGGGTACTGTCAGCTTTTCTAGTTGGCAGGCTCTGGGGCTGCTGCAAGGCCTGTTGTTTCTGATTCTTCAGTAACTTCTTGGTAGTGAGGGTATCTGTGCAAATGCCCAACCTCATATGCATCAGAAGTGCAAGAGTTGGCTGACCCTGAGATAAGTTTGCCTCACCATCTCTCAGTTGCTGTCAGTCCTGGAAGAGTGCAGATGACCACACGCTTTTACATGGGCTGGCAGTTTGAACATGGGATTTCACATCGGAGCGCGCTGCCTGGGTAGTGACACCCTGTCTGGAGCTTTGTGACCTGCTGTCCTCAAGGATTTCAGCGCATAGCTGAACATCAGCTTTGCTGGGCTAGCTCTTTACTTCTTTGATGTAAAAGTCTCCCTGCATTTTACATTTTACATGTTACTCTCCTCTCTGGACAGTCAAGAAATGAATCTAGAGAATTTGGTGCACATTTGCCCTCGTGTCAGAGGTCAATTCAGTTGGCTTGTTCAGTTGCTCAGCTCCTTATCATTTCAGCATGGAAGATACCTTGGGAAGATAGCAGTATGAGGAGTAAGGATTTGGATCAGTGTAAGGATTTGGTGTGATTCTTTTTGAAAAGACCAATTGAAAATCTGCTAAATCAGCCTGCTTGCGGGTGAAATGAAACTCCCGATATGTAGGGTTTTGTGTCTTGAAAAAAATTGAATCAGATGGAAAAAAAAAGATGTGCTGAGGCTTCAGCTCCAAAGTCGTTTCCCAGCAGGGTTTTAACCATGTGAACAAAACCACCTATCCTCTCAGTCAAAAAATGTCACACCAATCCAAGGCCCTTGAAGGGAAAGTGCAGGAGAGCTGCTACAATTAGTTTGCAATCTCATTAGCCTGTACCATTTCCCCCTGTAGGCACTTGCTTGATTTGATTATAGCAGTAAAGATATAGTGCAGTTTGAAAAGACAGACCAGTCCTGCATTATTTGAGTTCACAAAAGCTGTCCCCTGTGGATCAGACACCTATTTCTATTGTTTCCTTAAGGCAAAAAAGCCATCAGAAGTGCCTTTATTGGCAGCGGTTGCTTCATGCCAGGAACCTGCCAAGATTAATATACACAACATTCTCCTCCCCGCCTCCTGCTTTCAAAAAATAACCAGCATTAAAGTATTATTCAATTAGTACCCAGTCAGAAACCTCATGTTGTCTGAAGTTGTTACTAAGAAGACAGTGGTTATTACTGATGTGCCAAGCTGCATGTTTCAGTAGAACTTTGGAAATGATACAGATGTGTTTATTTACAGATGACTGGTTAATTTTGCTTTGAATCACTAAGTAATCTGCAGAAAACATATGCAGCAAGTATCTTAGGTATCATTTATTCATTGTTCCTTTAATTATTTGGTTTGCCTTCATTTCACGTTGTCAGGTTTTTGGCTGCTGTTATTAATAAAGGCAAACTGAAAACCCATGCAGCTGAAGATATAATTTCTTTAGCATATTTCAAATAGGCAGGGGATTCATCTTTTGTTGAAATGGATTGATCTACTGCAACTACTGTCTAATACACTACTATAGAATAAGTTAAAGCCTTATAAAAATTTTAAGCACTCCTCTGAGGAAAGCACATTCAAGTAATTTGCAATATCTATGTAGAATTGAACCAAATCTTTTTTGGTTGCTGGAATGGAGAGAAAATATCACTTCTAGAAATTCATCGTAATTTCAAACAATAAACTGGAATAGTATCAGTTAAAGCTAATGAAGAAAAGCAGCACTGTAATTTGTCACTTCTCAGTTAGAGATGATGAGTTAAAATGTCAACGTGTCCCTGTTTGCCAGCTATTGAAGACTGATGATAGTTAATCTCCTAACTAAACACATGCAAAAAAACCCCACCAAAACCCTAACTAATTATACCAGAACAGGTACAATTCCTTTTTGACCAAGTGCTATTTTGTATGTTGTTATCTGTAAAATATTTTATTTCCCAATTTTTTCCCTAAGTCAGACTTTTTTTTTTATATAGCTATTTTGCATCATAAATTTAGAGAACTGAACATTCTCAGGAATGTAGTCTTACTCTAAGACCTTTCCTTGGTCAGGTCTTCAGACAATTTCCCTTTAAAAGAGTTATTGTTTTCTGCTTGATGACTTTCCTATCCCAGGAAAGATTCTAGCAGAGATTATGTACTGTGTAAAATCAAAAATAGTTCTGATCTTAAAGTCATACAAACAAGCAGAGGCATCCTTTTTCCTCATCACATAAATCTCCTGGAGATAGAAAACTGTAAAGATTTGGGATATATCTCATTAAAATTTTTATTTACAAAAATGCTGTGCATTTTTTCCCAAGAAAGTTTTCACTCTGTCTCTCCAAAAGTACAATTGGTGCTGCTGTTTACTGCTCTAATTTGAACTGAATTTATTTTGTAGCTATCCGTTGAACAACAGCGATCTGCATCCGTTCAACATTGAGGAGAATGGTGGAACTCCATATACCACAAAAATGGCTGCAAGGCACCACCACCACCATCGGCACCACCACCACCACGCCAATTATGGTGCCCTTGCTCCCGAAAGCAAGGACATTGTTTCTGCAGTTCCAAATCCAACCAGTAAGTCCACTGCAGTGATTGTTATTACAGTGACTGTGATGCTTTCAGGTTTGTCTCGTGCAAGAAGGCAAAGGAAAGGAAAGGAAAACAGTGTGCATTAAGGTTTTCTTCCTTGGAGAATGGACTTCCTGTTATTATTTGCTAGCTTTGTAACGTGTGCAAATGAGACAAGATTTGCAATTTCCTTGGTTTGCTACAGGGTTGTGGGATTTGGTGTTAGGTGGGTGTTCCATAGCTGAACAAATACCCCATTAGTCACAGATACTGACTGTCTAACCACTTGGCAGAGGCTCCTTTTTCGTTGTTACTATTTGTTTGTATAGTTTCACAAACCTACCCTCATCTGCTACTGTCTTTTGCTGATCTGTCCAGCTGGCCCTCAGCCCTCATTGTTTGGATCTTGTTTTCATGTCTGGGCACAGGCAGCAGAAATTTTGGACCACTGGACATACAGCATCTTGCTCTTTGTTTGGGTAATCGGAGCAATTGGAAGCTTTAGCTACCAAGACTGGAATATTCTTGCTTCTTTAGTGGAGAAACTCTTGGCTTGTAGAAAGCAATAGGGACAGAAGCCTATCCATTCCTGATGCAGTCTTGGGGAGTTTGGGTGGAAGTCTCTGCTGCTGAATATGTACAGGCATTTTTAAGGGTAAGGAGCTTGGCCAAATATTTTACACAGGAACTGGAAGAGAAACATCCCTGTCATTGAGCAGTCCTACTTCTGCTCTCCAAATTTACAATCTCTGCACTCTGCAGTGTGTCTGCTGAAGCTGTGTAAGAATGTCAGATGATGGGCAAAACAAAATATGGTCTATTATATTCCTTGTCTCTAGGAAACAATGCCCGGTTTTTCCCTTGCCCATTTTTTGCCTTCATAACTGTAAATGACCCTGAGATAGCTATCCATTACGGAATCTTTCACCCTGGTCAGTTAATCTGATCGTTTTCAAATTCCTGAAACCAGGGTCTTGGACTGTACTGGGTGACCCTGACTGTAAGCTGTCCCACCTCAGCAGTATTGCACAGGCATCTACCTGGACGAGCACTTCAATCAGAGTTTGTTTCAGAAGATCAAAAACATTTTTCTTTCATTTTCTTTCCCCGAGAGAGTGCGACAGGTTGTAGGTATTGGCCCTGCTCGGCAGGCACCGGCACCCCCCGGCACAGGGAGCACAGGCTGTGCGGGTGTGGGGCTGGGAGCGGCTGCCCCGGCCCTGCGCGGGCTGGGCCTCGGCCGGGCGGGCCCAGGTCCGCAGGTGGTGGGGGCATGCTGGCAAGGCTGTGCTGGAAAACCTCTCCCGGCTATCGGCCTGGCACCGTGGGAGGCGGTGACCTTTCTGGGGGGTGTGCCAGCCCATATTTTCCTTTCCCAAATTAGAGCTGAAGCATGCCAGGAAATTCATTCAGAGCCAGCTATGCTGCTGCTGCTCAGTGTCCCGACCCAGAAGGCACTGCCGGCCCTGCTTCTCCTGGCCCCCTCCTCGAGCTCCCCCCATCCGGCCCTCAGCTCCGTGTCAGACTCCCCTCCCGGTGTCCCTGCTTCATTCCCCCAGTGCTGCTGGTATCCAGCTCCCCACCGCCCTGCCGTGGGCCCACCTGCAGGACAGGAGGTAATTAAAGAAACAGCAAAAACCACACAGCACAGGGTGTTTATTCCAGCACTCCGTCTCCTCTCAGGTCACACCGCTTTCCTGCTTCTCCTTACTGCAGAAATAACCTTAGGAAAAGCCTAGAAGAGCACAAGGGCAAACGTCAGGAGCAGTTCTCTTTGTGCCCAGTGAGTGTTACCTGTGAGATGAAATGGGCCCAGGAGGCTCCATGTCCTCCCCCAGACATGGGGGAGAGTGAGCCCTCTCCCCCAAACTGGCCCTGGTGCTGGGGAGCAGCTGCCCTGGCCTGTCTGCCATGGCCTGAAGGGGACTTCAGAAGCCATGGTGTGTATGGCACCTCTTGCTGGAGAAAGATTCACCTTTCTCTTCACTTTGTCTGCTGAAGACTGCTCCACACTAATTATTTGATGCAGAAGAAGAGAATCGGTGCTGGTTCCTGCCCAATGCCAGTAGCACCAAATGCCAATTCCAAGTTTCTCTAAGGGAGTGGAAAGGGATGGGACACCTCCAAGGGGAGGCTGTGGTGCAGCAGTGCTGACTGCTCCCAGCTGAGCTATTTAGGCAGCTGTGCCTGCTGTGTGCTGGGTGTCTTAATGCTGCCCTGCTGCCCCACTGCAACCCATTGCTGATCCTCTGTGGCACCTGTGCATCCAGCTGGAGGTGCAAAGCTGATTTCCCTTGAGAAGCCAGTCCATGGTTATATGTGGCATGTTTATGCTGTGAGAGCAGTGGCAGTCTGGGTAGGAGCACTTCCCTTAAAACAGAATCAGACTTATTCATTTGCAGCTTGGGGTGGTGGGTTTAAGTACCTTTTCAAGGTTGGTGCTCAGGGGACTAGGGTTGGTTTGTTTTAATGGTTTCATTAAAATGCTGCTCAGGCGATTTCAGCTGAGAAAACTCTTGCAGAGAGCATGTGGGAAAGGTTCACAGTGCATGTACTGAAATGGTTAGGAGCATGCTGGCCATTGGCTGTTTATGGAGGACATGGCACAGTGTGTGGGACAAGAAAAAATCAGGCAGAGAGGAAACACTATCAGCAGTCTGCCTTGGGAACATGAGGACATGGGGGACTGATGTCTGGCTCCAGGCTGTGTGGAAAGGCCAGTGCTGGGAAAGTGTTTCTAGGAAGTAAGTGGTCACTAAACTGGGGATGCTCTCAGGAAAGAGGGTGCTTGTGATCAAAATATCTCAAGTGGAAATGCCTGAAGAGCAAAAAGATCTCATGGGGCAAATATGCTATCCTAGCAGAAACTTCCCCATAAGGCTGACAGAGGTGACACCAGCACTTAACCTACCTTGTGCTTTTCCATGGGACCACAGGTGTTTTGTGACTCGTTCCAGTTGCTATGGACTGAACTCATCACTGAGCTCTGAGATGATTTTGAATTCATCTGAAGTGGAACATGGAGTGACCCACTGATATGTATCCACCATCAGGCTGAGAGGGAGAAAGCATATGCCTTTCTTCCACTTACATCTATTCCGAGAAATTCCAAAATTCCAGTGCAATTAGCGGGACATGGGCAGGAGAGAGGGAAACAACAATGTGCCCAGCCAGGGTTCCTTTAAATACTAGGGCATGTTTCCCAGCAAACACACAGCACAGGACTTTGTTACAGAAACAAACAGAAAACAAACCCAGGCCAGACCTGCCTGATTTTTCACATTCCAAGTAATTTGTCTACTTCAATTACTGGAGGAAATGAAATCCAGTGAAACAAATCTGACGTGTGTGTTTATGAAGGCAGCTCAGCAGAAGATGTTTTCCTGCGTTCAGCCTGATTCTTGTACTCACGATTCTATTCCTCACCTCAAAGCTAATGTACACAGATCACATCTTCTGGTGCAGCACATCTTCCCCCAGCATATCCCAGAACCCCAGTCCCACTCTATGCAACAGCAGTTGGCCTTACAGGGAAGAGAGGGTGAGGTGCTTGCTGAGCCTAATTTGCATGGCACGGTTGTGCATGGATTACCAGGTGCACATGAGCAGATTCACCGGCAGCAGCTGTGGCTGTCACTGGGAGCAGATGCCAACACGTATGCAGTGCAGCTCACAGAATTTTAATGACAGAAAATGAGGAACGGGAAGAGGGGACCCAGGTTGCCTCTTGAACTCTGGGCTGAGCTTGCAGGTTATCACTTAAAAAAAAGGCATTCTGTATTCCTGAGCAGCTCGCTACAAAAGACCTTGCATAACCCTGAGCAGAGAATGGTCTAACACAGACTGAGTTGCAAGCTGAAAACAGTGCTTTGAAAAACCACAGTGCTGCCAGATCCTTTCTTGAAATGAAAGCCTGGGTTTGCCAAGACTTAATGCTGACTCAGGAAATGTATGCCTTTTGTAGGAATTCAGTTTTTTGCCTTTTCTTTTGTTTGTTTTTGAGGTTGGGTTAAAAGGCTAAAATGGCCTACTTGTCTTCCAGAGCTCTCTCTTTAAACAACCAAAAAAACCCCTCAGCTTAAATATGAGTTTTAAATAATAGCAAACTTGAATAATTTAAATAAGGCACTTCCCCACCCTGCCCCCACCCCCGGCCTTTCTTTTCTCTCTTAGGATGAAATTAGAATGATTGTGTTTCTTAAAAAAAACTGCCCATCATCATGTCTGATTTTATGGCTATGGTAATTTATTCCCAGGGTATCAGGCAGTTTCACAGTCTCATATGCACAGAAGCAGCTGTGATGTGAGAAATGCTGAACTCTGGCAACACTACCTTGTGATGAAAGACCACCAAGGGGAGGTCAATGCTGATATCATAACCCTTTCTAGGACATTATTACCTCAGGGTCTGATAATGTTTCACTAATGCCAAAACCAGCTTTTTGCTTATATCCCTATAAGCTGGTTTTAGCAATTTGTCTCTAGTCAGCAAAGCCCTTAATGTATATTTAAACAGCTGTAGAATTAGATCTTGAGTGAGTAATATTTAATATTCTTAGGACAGCTTAAGAACCTGATCCAAACCAAACTGCAGTCAGTGCAAGGTTTTTATTGATTTCGCTAGGCTTTGAATCAGACTTCACAGAACTGGATTGTTCCCAACTGTTATTATCTAGAATCCATGGCAAGAAGAAATACAGGAGGACACAGAGATTCTTTAAATCATAACATGATGAAGTTTATTTTTCTCAGAGTACTTGCAAATATGTATATATATGCCACAGCATCCCCAAGATGATGTCAGAGACCTTTTAGGGCTGTCTGAAAAAGTATTTTTTCTTGTCTTTCTGTGTCAGTGGCTTGCTCAAAATCTCTGTTGACAAAGCACAGCAAATTCCTGACAACAGTCTTAAAGAGGCTGGCATATAAATAAAGATGTCTGAGAGAAGCCAAAAGCTATACTCTGATCTCTTTACACATCACATGTTTTAAGAGTGGCACCTTGGCCACCTAAATAATCCCTCTGGTGTCAACTAAGTTTTAGAATATAGAGGGGGTAGAGGCGGCAGGGAGGTAAGGAGAGAAATATCTAGCCCCAAGCTGGCAAAAGCTCTGCTGAAATGAAAGGATGGGTGAGAAGGAGGAGGGGGAGGAATTGTTTGCTAAATAGAAAAAGGCAAAATGATCCAACAGGCATAATTATGAAACATTCTAGAGGGTCTTACAGAGAAGATACTGTCTCTTCAAATGCAGTTGAGTCTTGTTCTGAAGTTCTTCTGTAGCCTCCCTTCAGACTGTGTTTTTTTTCTTTCTTTCTTTTGGGCATCCTTTTAGAACTGAGCTCAGGACTTCCCCTTCTTTATGATGAAACTTCTCATCTGAAGAAAATAGAAACGGAGAGTGTGAAGGTAGTTGGACCATGGCCAGCCCTGCACGTCAGCATGAACAAGGTATTTTCACATATATATGCCAGAGCACCTTTGTCACTTCATATTCAAAAGCTGCTGCTTTTTCACCTCCAATTCAAATCAACATTCATCTTAACTAGCTTGCTTTATAATCACCTCTCACCATCTTCTTATGGGACTGGGATTTGGTTTTTAGATTTAGCATTTCAATCAGCTTTGCCTTTTAAAATTTCAGAAGCTGCTGCAACAATGTTATGCTATAGTTTTAGTTTAGTTGTGAAGAGTTAGTCATCTAGGCAGCCCAGAGCTGTAAAAAAATAACAACACTTTAAGTGATAAAAAAAATCTTGTTTTTCTACATGAGGAGTCCGTGTTATGCCATAAACTCCCCCTGGCATCTGATGTTAGTGGGTGTTTTATGAGACAGTTTTTGCAGGGGTGGCCAAACAGCCATGTCCTGCTGTTTCTGCCAGAGATCATCAAGTCAGTGGCTCCTCGTATCCGTGTGGGGCTAAATCCACTGTGCCTGAACTGAGATCCCTTGATCTGAATCTGGACCAGGATCTCTGGTTTGCAACCACACAGGTCCTGGGCTGGACCCTGTGAAGTCAATGAGAGTATTGCCACTGTCTTCAAAATAGGTGGGTCCTGGCCACCAGTGACTCTGTACAGACTTTTTAAAAGAAAAGTGGTGTTTTGAGTGTTTTTTGTCATCTCAAGGAAGAACTCAACTAAATTATTTTACCTTGGTTTTACAAACAGCCTTTTGTTATTGATATTACTTCAAAAAGTGTTAGGGAGATTAAAATCCAAGGGAACCCGACCAAGTGTACCAAAAATACAAGCACAAAAGGACTGTATATCTATATAGCAGAATCTTTTCTGGATGAGAGATTCCAGGAGACAGAAGTCAAGGCTAAAAATCCAGCCTTGTGAGCCAGGTGTTTCTAATGAGAAAATTAAATATTGGATTTTTTTTCAACATTACAGTTAATTGAATGTATTCTATAGTGCAGAGGATTTACTATCAGTAAGATTTCCTTGAACCATATTCAGTGTTTGTCATAGGATTGCAGTGTAGTTTAGATATGGACTGCCGTCCTTATGCCTTGTTAATGGAGTCATGAGGTAATGACCTGTGTCATGATTTTTGGAGATTTCTCAATGAACAGAGGAAGGTGGAATATTTTAGACTTTCTCCCAAATCAATTTGATTTTCCCCTGTGAGGAGTTCTAATTTTGTCTAGCTCAAGTAGGAATTAAAAAGATAAATCATAAAGTCAACAAACTGGGGTGAAATGGGAAAAAGTCAACTTTTATTCCTATGTACATTTCTCAAGTTCATCTTCTAGAAATATTCTCAACTAGTAATAAGTACAGCTTTTTATAGGCAAAGCTTGTTAAGCACTGACATAGTTTGCCAAAGGAAAATTCTCCATAACAGACTCATCCAATGAATACCCAGGTCTTGTGAGAGGACTTTTGTAGTTCAGATGTGGTTACTGGCACTCTATCTGAATCCCAGCAGGGAACATTCACTCAGGTGCAACCTCCAAAACATGCTTTAAAGGACTATCCTACACTATTGAGCTCACTGAGAGCTGAGTTTGGCATCTTTAAAGGGCAAAAGTGAAGATGTGAGAGGACTCCCTCCACATTGACCACAGCGCACAATTGGGTAAACCAATCTGACCTGTGCTGCACAAAAGCAGTGATCTTAATGGTACCCCTGTGACTTCAAAATGAATAGATTTATGGTCTGTCTTCTTTCTTAAACTGAAAGCTTGAAGCACTTTGGTCCTATATGCCACCATACTGTGCAAGTAATCCTAATATTGTACCTGCAACTTCTGACTGATCTCTGATCCTCTTGCTCGTTCATGTTCACTGCAAGTCTGTGTGGAGGGAGGACTCAGCTCTTTTATAATTAAAGGTTTTCTTTGGCTTGTCCTGACAGCTCTAGAATCTTGTCCACAGTCAGATGGATTATTTATTTAAGGACTAATTAGCAGAACCCAGTATCATAACAAGTCAGAGCTTCACAATAAATGCAGCTGCACAGTAAATGCAGCCTGTGTCTGCTGTGATGAGTCTGCCATCAGTCAAAGTTTAGCTGATGAAAAAGTCTTGTAATGAGCACCAAGAGCTGCTAAATGCTTCTGTTTCTGGCAGAAACTCAGCAAAAGGCAAGGCTAGAGACATGGGCTGTCTAATGAAAACCCTCCCCTGGCAGTCATAGAGGGTTTGGGTTTAAGAACTGGGCAGTATTCCCATGAACAGCAGATAACATGTGAATGCAAAAGAGGCCAGCCCTTCAAAATTTATTAAAATTACTGTTTTTAACAATCTGAAAATTGTACATACTCTTGAAACTGGCCCAAAGTCACCACTGGAAAGCATTTCAGTGATCCAGCCCTTACATTACAGGCTATGAGTTGTGACCAACAAATCATTCTGAAGTTCTTTTGGCCTTTTGCTTGTGGTTACTTCTTCAAGCACTATTGACTGACCTAGATTCTGGTGAAATGTGTATACAGAGCTCACAAAGCTAAAACAAACCACAGGTCTCTGAGGTCTGAGCAGAGCCTGTAGTTGCCTCAGCAGATGACTTCTCCAGTGAAAGAGAGACATGCTGCAAATACTGGGCTAATCCTGGGCTGAAATGCCATTGAGCACTGCACAGCAGAAAGGTAACAAGGCAGCTTAGACCAGATTGAGCAACCCCAAACTGTGACAAGAATTTTTAACTGAGAGTGAGGCCTTTAAAGTTCCTTTAGTTATGGTAGTTAACTAGCTACTTAGTCCAGCAGCGGATTTTAATGAGTGTTCAACGTGCCTAGTTTCTGGCAAAAAAAATGAAGCATTAACTCCTCTCCTGCACCACTCCATTGATTTCTGGTCTACTAAGTGCTTTTTATGGCCTACTCTTGCATCCTCCAAAATATTATGCTTAAATAAAACCACTGAAGCTGTTACAAAGCTGTTTCATTTACTCTATTTCTGATTAAAAAAAAAAAAAGGAACCATTTTCACATCTGTTGTGGAGTCCCAATTTTCACTCCCTCCCTTCCTGTTGCTAATTGTTATTTTTTCAAGCAAAGTGCTTTCAGGCTGGAATTTGTCAGGCTTAATAATCGACCCATAGGAGAATTAGCAAGAAATTGGGTAAATTAGATTCTGCAGTTAATTAATTTGATTGTCTGCTACAGCAAACTTTGTCTCATGGGAATGATGAATGGATGTGTCCAACCTCTTTTCCAGAGCTGTTTGTTATGGTGTACGTGTCTGTCCACCTACTGAATGATGAAAGTCTGTTTCAACTTCTGTTTCATGCCCTTTGGTGCTAGCAGACTCCTTAATCCCCAAGACAGACAATCCTAAGTGTTGTAGCTGTGAATGTATTTCTGATTTTCTTCTTGGAAGCCTTTCATTAGAAAAATATGTTGTCCCATTCCCCGTTGCTTTGTGTGTGTGTCTGTGTGTGAGTGTATGATATAAAGCCAAGAATGTATTGTCAGCATTTCTGAAATCTTGGGAGTTTAGTAATTATTAGCCCAGCTGTAATTATTGCAAAAAAAAAAAAAATAAAGAATAATAATACATTTCAAATTGTTTCTACCTCTTTTCCTGGTGTTATGCTCACCCTTTCCCTACACCTGTGGGTCCTAAGGTTGGTGATTTCATTCTGGTGGGGTCAGAGGGGGAATTATGATGGTCATAGAATCGTGTAATAATTTAGGTTGGAAAAGACCTTCCAGGCCATCGTGTCCAACTGTTAAGCCAGCAATGCCAAGTCCAACACTAAGCCATGTCCCTCAGTGCCACATCTACCACATCTTTTAAATACCTCCAGAGGTGGTGACTCAACCATTTCCCTGTTCCAATGTTCTGTCCAGCCATGTTCATGTTTTCTTCTTTCTCCTCACTCTGCAATACGCTTTGGGTCCTTTTTTATGTTTTCAAATAAGCCTTTATATCTTGCTCTTTCTTCACTGATCTGCATTGTCGCATTACACCCAAATTTACTGTACATGGTGGCTTTTACATATATATGCTATATATTATGTCTTCACTCTCTTTATTGCCCCTAAACCCAATTTTATCCAGGTTCAGGTCTGCATTTTAACTGGCCATTGGTGAGTTGTTTATAGCCATGGGTCCCCAGTGCCAGCCTGTGCCCTTTGTGCTATCACTGCATATCAGCTCTCTTCTAGACCATGTCCCGTGTCTTCCCTTCTCAAGGCCCCTGTTTTCATATCAGCCCCACATTGCTTTAAATTACGTGTTTGTGTTAGAGTTATAAGTACTTGATTCTACAAAAAATACTGGTGTTATTGTTTTCTATATAAAAATTATTGCTGCTACAGCTAAACTTAGTAGAACAAAGCTGCAGGCAGATTGAGAAAGACTCAGACAGAACCAGCTGGATGAGCCTTAACGTCTTTGCAAACTCTGCTCAGAACTTACGGCCTTTTGCTAGCAGGGCAAAATGATATTATAGGACTGCCCTGTTACACAGATTGCTTCCAAATGACACCACCTGCAAAAATCTGTGGACCTACCTGCTCCCTGAATAACAGCAATGCCCAAAGCCACTGGGGTTCCAAAAATCATTTGTAGTTTAAGAAAACTCACGAAATGAACCCATTTTTTTTGATGTATCTGAGACTCTTCTGTGCAATCCATGGATCAGAGGGTATATCCCAGGAAACATGGCTACCATGGTCTGCTAAGACTGTCATGAAGCTCACAGTGACAGAAGTAGGATTTAAGAACATTGAGCAATAGCATTTTATAAAATAAATTTGATACCAAGAATTAAAGAGGTTTACTCTGAGGATATAAGCATAGCAAGATTTATTGGGAGTTATATTTTTCATTAGACTAACTAATAGCTAACCTGAGGAAAATATTCTGTGTCTCACAGCTTAATGAGGGGTTGGTTTGTTTGTTTTTTCAATTGTACTTTTCTTCTAATAAAGAAGATGCAGTTTCTGCTGGTAAACTTTGCTTCAAATAAGAATAACACATAATTGTATAGGTGTTATGATTGTGGTATCTGTTCATAATTGGTGTTAGCTGTCACTTGGTTAAAAGCAATAAATTTCCTGGTGAAAAAGGGGCAAAAGAGTCTGTAGATTTCCATGCACATATGCAGATGTAGTTGAGTCCCAGGAAACCTCACTTAGCTAATGTGCTTTCAGAACCTATATATTTGTGTTGTCTTTGTTAAAATTTTACCTCCCACTAGTAGTGATGACTAGCAACAAAAATAGACCTGCATTCCTAAAGAAAATATTTTTTCTATTCTTCAATTATCTCCAGTCAAATACATGTTTTAAACATGCTGTTAGGCTAAGAGGAGGCTATCAATAAATTCACAGAGGCACAAGATCATGAATCTTGCTCTTGGTACAAAGTTTGATGTGGAACAAAGCATGAACCTTTTAAAGCAGAGCTTGGAAATGTTATCTACAGGAGTGGTATTGCCATGTTTCACGCAACTATTTTTATATTCTCTATGTGTACTTAATATTCACTTCACTTGGCAAACCAGTCAGTGTCATCATTATCTAACACTCTACAAATCTGCCTTCAGTTCTAGTATCAGCAAATGTATTTGAATTTAAGGTAAATATTTTCGAGGAGAAAAAGCAAATGTAAGACTTCAGTTACAAAAAGAAAAAAATGCCTCTAATTTTATATGTGTATATATCTGAGCTTGTTTGACTTTTTCCATTTAAATGCAGTTCTCCGGTGTTCTCCTTCCATGGAAAAATAAAATTCTGCATTGATGGTGAAAAAAATGTAAACACATTGCTGTTATTGAGATCAGCAGAATTGGACATGAAAAACTAGAGTGTTATCAGGTATCCTAATGGGTTTTTTCTTAATTTCTAAATTGCTTAGGATGAGTTTAAAATGCAATTCTAAGCAAGAATATTATCTCTTTCAAATGCAAGTTTGACTCTAGGATTTTCAATTGAAAGGGGAATCTAAGATTCTTTTGAATTGTGTCATAAAAAATTATAAAATAGGAAGTTTCATTAACATCCTGCCATGCTTAGCATTCTAATGATTTCCAAATAGAATACTCTGAGTGTATAAATTAAAACAAAATGTTAATAACTGCCAGCCTGGCTCAACAGATGAATATCTAGCTGCTCTCTTTATGCTGCGAGCAGTGAGGATTCTGGAAATATAACATTTCTTTATTATACAGCAAAAGTAAAGTAGAATACAGCTTTCATTTTTGTAACAATAGTATGTGCAGATTCCTAATGCAGACAGGTTTTCGATGTTTGATTTTCTTACGAACTAGTGAAGTGAACTGCAGAAAATTCTGCATATGCTTTTTTAGATGTGAAATATTTTATTTTCTTGTGCATTCTTGATTACAGTTATACTTTAGGAGTTTAATTGAGGAATAAACAAGCTTGTATGTAAAGATTAGTGGCATTAGGGAAAAATAGGAACTTATACAGGTGCTTAGAAGTGGTAATAGTCTGCAATAAGGAGGTGCTGCTTTGTTCTGTGATTAAAGTTTACTTTTCATCTAGATCCTCAGCTCCACTGACTCTGTGTGTAATAGTCTCAGCTAATCAGCTATGGGAGAGCAGAATTCAGCAATGATTCAGGATGTGCTCCTCTGTGGCAGAAAAGACTGCCACTGCCAAGGCAGGCAGGCAAAGAAGCCTTTGACATATGTTCAGAAGCTAAAGAAGGCCTGGGTCAGGCTGAGCACTCCCAAGCCCTGTGTGTGGTTTGTGTGTGGTTGTCATTTCCACTGGGGCAGGGGGACATGGTGGCCTTTGGCTGCTGGCTCAGCAGCTGCTGAACAGGATGAGGCCGAGCAGCAATTGCAGCAACGTCTGCTCTTCATGTCTGACCAGTCACTAAAGGTGCTGCTGCTCCTTGTTGCGGTGCAAGCAAAGCAAGTTTTGCTTGCTTGAAGGTGAAACCCTTAAAGTGTGACCCAAACAAGGACTAAAGCAGAACTGAATACCCAGGACTGGCTTCTGAGACGTGTCCACCTTCTAGCAGCAGCTTTCTCTTTCAGCCAGTATTTCACCATCAGTATTTGGACCTCTCAAGGATCTCAGTGTGAGACTTGCACATCAGATCTCACACTGGGGATCTCCATTAAAAGGAGTCATCTGCACAATACTAAATACAGAAGGAGATTTAGATCTTTTGAGGATTCCCAGCTACAGGGCAGTCCTGGGAGCTTTTAACTTTCTCTTGGTCAATGTGGGAAAATTGGGAAGTGGAGGAAGAACAATAGGACTGAAAAATATCTATATCCATCTGAATAACAGAGGGTTTGGACTTGGGATCATTTCATGTTATGAAACAAACTTGTCTCCTAAACAAGCCTCAATTGTCTTGCAATAGCAAATAAAATACAATTGTTTAATCTTGCTTGACTGAAATGTTATTTAATTAACTTAATTAACACTGTATACAGTGTTAAAACAAAGGTGAGATTTTGCATGGCCTTTAGAAATGCCACTGCTTAATGTGTTGTTTTTTCTTCTGTTAGATATCAATACACATGAAATTTAGCAGTAATAACAGCCTCTTTAAAATGGGCTCACTTTGTCTACAAAGAATATCGGTGCAGTAAAAGCTGTGCTTTCTTTACAAATAATTTTGTCCTTTTGATTATTTCCACTTCTCAGCTTCACAAGTATCCCAGAAAAGACACCTATGGCAATCAAGTATTTCACGTTTGGATTTAGTGATTTGGTTTTTTTCATATACTTGCTGAACTACTGTTATAGTTAAGACTGAATAGATGACTACAGCTCCATAAGTTGCTCCAGCTAGACACTGTCACTTTTCATTTTATGTATTTTCTTTTTCCCTTAGGAGGAGACTGGGGAGAATGGGAAGTCCAAATATATCTTCCTCTAAGAAATGTAAATGTAGCTTGACAAATAAACATGTAAGAATTATTAGAAATTTGGCAGAGGAAAACAATCTCATGATGAGCAGTCCTTTAACAGACAGTTCAAAATCATACCTGGCAGCTATGGCATTTTGGATGCAGAAGGCTGCTAGACCAACTTTGCTTACACATAAATATCTTGCAGTCTCAACAGAATTCTGCTAAGGTCTGTCTCTTTCCCTCCCCAGTGTTTGCTGAACAGTTTCCTCAGGCAACACAATTGCTTTTGTGACTTGCTCCACTTGCAGAAAGTGTTCCCCAAGTCTTGATATTCCCATTTGTCTGTGCTTGCTCGAGGACCTGAGAAAAGTGTCAGTAAGACTGTAGTTACCATCAGCCAGTGGGATGCCATGGGGGAGGGCAGAAGGAAGGATAAAGGAGACAAGTTTTGAAGTTGAAGGGCTAATCATATGGTAATTTCAGTGGCAAAAAAGGATTGGTTCTATCTTGAAATACTTGGCGAGGTGAACCTCAAGGATCACTGGACCTGGTGTACTGATGCATTGTACCTGTTTGGGCTGAAATTTGAATGACAGCATCACATATCTGTTCTGCTTGGATGTATACAACTACTCACCCTTCTCAGCCATGAGAGCAGAAAATGAATGCACAATCTAGGCTGTTACTCATCTGTAATTCAGGTGTCACTTCCAGGAAGAATAGGGAAGTTTGCAGTGGCTGTTATGCCATTGCCCAATTACTCTCTAAAAATATGTGACATATTACAGTTTGATTATTTAAGAGTTCATGTTTACAATCCTGATCTCATCATACTCTCTTTGTTGATACATTAGTATTACACTGTCTTTCTTTTTGTTTTGCTTTCTGCATGGGAAGTTTATTAATGTGGCATTTCTGTTGGATATAGTTTGTTCAAGGCACAAAACCTTTAGGTCATGTGTGACCAGGGCACTACACTAGCTGTCCTGGGGCGAGAATTTCTGATTCAGATCTCTGCATAGGTAAAGGATTGATATCAAGTGGAAACAACATCAGCAATGTTTAAAGTTCCTTGATTTTTCTTTTCCTTCTGATGAAGGAGATTTTGCTTGGCTTGCAATTAAGTGGAGATTCCTTCACATTTCTCTTGTTAAACTTGCAAAGCTTTGCATTTAAAGGGTGGTGTAAAAAGCCAGTATCCACTATAGTTGTGCTGTCAGCTCTTCTGCCTTCTGTGGGATATTTTGAGTCAATGTTTTGTTTCCTCAGTGTGATCACAGGTTTGAACAACCACTCCAGGGCTTAGCTGGGCTTTTTTAATGTATCTTCATTCCACATCTTTTTCTTACTTCTATTACTCAGGCTTCCCTGGGGCTATTCTTGTCTTGAACATAGTATCATGTCATTAAATATTTCGAAAACTTCTAAGATGTATCTATCAGGGTATGAATAAGGAAGTTTTAGCCAGTATTACTGAATCAAGTTATTAAAAGTAAAACTTTAACCTTTGATAATTTTATGAACTTATCTTTCTAATATATGTCACTGCTTTTTTTAATAAATACAGGCTGAAGACAAAAAGGTATCAGAAAAGACTCTTCATGCCCCTGTGTCACCTTCATCTGTACCTGACCATTTGAAGTGCAACATCCTCAAAGCTCAAGTGGAAGCTGCTTTTAGAGTAGGTGCCCAGGTAATCTGTGTTCAATACTCTTTTTTTCTTTTGACATAGCTTTAACCAGTTTTCCAAAATCCCATCATTCCTCCTGAGGAAGCACTTAATTTTTAGTCAAGTATGCACATTGACATAGCGTTCTCTAGCTGCTCTGTAGTTTCTTCAGGTAACTCAAAATGATTGATATGGTGGAAGTAGGAAATTTATCCTAACTGACATGATTAATACAGCCAGGAGAGGCTGAGAAAATAGAAATCCTGGCCTAAGGAAAGCTCTGTTTTGTCACTGTAGCTTTTAGTTACTTTTTAGCTTAGAAAGAGTAACCTCTGGAGTTTTTTGAGGGTACCCACTACTCATGGAAAATGGGGTTAAGATTGTTCTAATGATAATATCTATGTATCCAAATTTAACCTTTATTTCAGGAGAGGGGCGTTAGATTTCTGAGTGTGAAATATTAGCTAGTCTTGCTTTCCTACTTGTTTGTTTGCTTTTAACTAAATTTTAAGCTTCTATTTTCACTGCTTGGTTAATGTTTACATTAGATACATACTTTATCAAAAATACTCTTTTAATGATGCCATACAACTGAAAACTGATGCTAAATAGCATGATTGGAAAAAGTTATTTTCCTAGTCAGAGGTTGAAACCTAAAATGTGTGATTCTTCTTAAGTGAAATTTGTGGACAGTGATAATGCCATCAGTGCCAAAAAATAAAGCCAAATACAAAGTTTTAGGAGGTAGAAAGATTGTTTTAATGTTATCCCAAGTTTCTGTGGTATCTTTGAGCACACTATTCTCTTTGAATACAAATTATGTTGGTATTTCCATTGCTTTGTTTCTTTTCACAATAATGTACCAGGTCAGCTTGCCCTGCAAAGGACTTTGTTAACAGTCAGCTTTGTGCATTTGTTGTTCCCTGGCAGATCTTTCATTTGAGAGCTACATTACATCTGGTCTAAAGGAAGCATAAAAATTTGGTTATTCTGACTGCATTAGATTTCAATAGCAGAAACCATAAATCTGGCAGCATAAGGAGAAAAGAGTTGTTTGGGTGATTTTTTTTCTTTTCATTTTTGATTAAAGCAGTCCTCTCACCTCTCTGAACTCTCTGTTGTATCAACTGTGTTTTATGCGACATATTTCTGCCCTTGGGTTTACCTTCTGTTTTTCCTGTGTGTTTTTTCTACAGGATGTCATGGTATACTTCTCATATTTGTATTTTCTCTTGAATATGCTTAATGGTCATGTTTGACTGGATAGTTAAAGGCTGGAAGCAGTGTGTGCTGCTGCATTCAGAATACATTATTAAGGAAAGATAGGAAATGTGCTTAATATATGCATCTCTCAATTGACCTGCTCTGCCTTAATTTTTCAGTCTGAGGCTTTTCAAGAGAAAGCATCCCAGGTTGCTTTTTCTACCATAACCATATTCTACTGCTGTGTTGTAAATAACTTTCAGAGCAAACTGAGCATTCCTCTTTTCCTTTTTGCCCGTGTTGTTTTTCACAAGGCTTTAAAAGTCAAATTGGATTAAGTAGATGTCTGTGGACTTGGCCTCAATGAGAAAAATCTTCTTATATCAGGGGAAGGAAGGTAAAGAGGACTGTTGCAGTATAGCATATATTGTGAAAAAAAAATAATGGCATAAGGTTCAGTTTGAAATCCCTGAAACTTTGACTGCTAACAAAGTGTGGCTTAAGATTTATAGCCAGTAAAATAAGAAGTCACCTGTATCCTAGAAATCCTCATTCAACTACCTGCTTAGCTACAAAGTTGCCTGTGTAACTAGAGATGAGTTCTTCTACACTTGAGCTCCCCTCATGTCAATTATGAAAGATCAGATACGTTGCAAAAATAAGCAGGCAGAGACCAGGCAGTGCTCAGCTGTTACAGTAAGAAGCTGTGGCTACACAAGCAAGAGAAGGGTAGGAAAAATGGTCATGGTGAAGGAATCAGTGGAAACACAACATTTATCATCTAGAAGGTGGGAGAAGGGAAGGCAGCTACAGGAGGACCTGATAAACCACTGTATTAGATACCATAAACCCACCCAGTTATCTTCTCTAACTGCCCCCAACCCTCCAGACAAGTAGCTGAATACAATACCTAAGCCATTTCCTGGTGGCAGTTCAGTAATCTTCTGGGAAAAAGTGAGCTGGGATGGAATTACACTGCTGAGAGACACAGCATCCTTTTGAGGGAGCAGATAAGGAATAATTTTGTTCATGGAAGACAACTATTTAACTCCATATATTCCCCCAGGGCTGTGATCCTGCCCCTTTTTGACCCCATCACACATATCTTTCTGCTCAGTATGTCTGGAGGACTAATGATGTTATCCTTTGCCCAATTCTATCTTTTGATGCCAGTTCCATATTATATCCCTGAGAAGTCTTGCCTTCTGGCCTTATTCTTAATACTCCAATTTCTCATCTCTTCTTTTTTGTACTGTCATATTTCAATTTACTAGAAAGCCAGAGCAAGAGGTATATCTAGGGTCTATAAGGCACAGCCTATATTTCTCAAGTTGCAAAGCAAGGCAGTCTTGCTTTTCCTCTTGTAGAGCACAGCTATTCCCATATTTCACGATAGCACAAAAAAATAAAAGAAGAAGGGAAAAAAAGAGAATTTGGTCCTCTAGTTTGTAAAAGGAAAAAGAAAGAAACACTCTGTCTTATGCACATTGGTGTTTGAAAGGAAATGTTCTTCTAAGGGCCCCAAAAAATCTATGGTCTGACTCGTTCTTTTTTAAACTTCATGGGGCATCTTCATTATATGGTTAGGTTTAAAAGCATGAGAAAAATATTGGTGCACTGTAGGATCACATCCAAAATTAACAAACTGTTGCTTGAAGTATTTGTAACAACTCTCCCTATAAGTAGTAGGAATATTTTCAATACCATATGCTACTAACATCAGGATGTGACAAGTTTATGGAAGCACCTCCTGCATTTAGTAGAAGAAGAAGCTCTTCCTTGTTAATTCGGAGAATGGAGTAGAAGTTTGCAAATGGAAAATACAAGTTGGGACAGAAATTTTTCGTAGTTTGCTTTTTTTTATGACAGCTAGGCACCAACACAAGAGAGAGCCTTAGAAATGAATTATTCCAGTGCTTATGATTTAAAAAATGAAACCAGGGGAAATGTTGCTAGACATTTGAAAATATATCCTGGAATATGATCTCTGTGCTTCTTCATTTCAGAATTGTGCCAAAGAGTTTATCCCATTCCTAGGGGACAACATATCTCCCACAGTTACAGCCCTGAATAAGAGACAAAAAATTTGTAAGGTTATGGTGCTGGTGACTTAGCCCTGCTTGCGGTTGAGAGTTATAGAGCAGCAGAAAACTAACATGAGTGAGGGTTGGTTTGTTTTTTTTTTATTTGGTGAAGATAGGAGGAATATTTATGTGCTACTCATCTAAATGTAGAATCAAACTGCAGTGTGCACAGGGATGCTGGAAGCTGGATCTAGGAGCTCCCTGCCATGGACACCACAGGTGAGAAACATGAGAAGCCCACACACAGCTGTGGGAACCTGTGGTTTGCACAGGGCATGCCATACAGTTACCTGTAGGGCGAGAGCAAATGAGTAATGTTTCACAACACACCTCTCAAACTGTGCCACAGGGATCTGCCACTTTTTAGCTGACAGACTACATGTCACAGTTCCCACATAATTAAGCTCCAGGGGAGCCCTAAACACTGTGAAGCAACTGACATATCTTTTTTTTTTTTTGCATATATTCCAGGCTCTTCATTTGAGAGGTACTCTACAGTACTCATATAAAGCAGAAGTAAGGAGCTGTCAGAATACAAAAGACCAGCTCTCCCTAGCATTTAAAACTCCTTTGCAGCTTGCATGAGTCAGTGCTGATATGCTGGGATTGAGCAGACCTGATTTGTTGGTATCACAAAGAGTCCCTTTTGCCAAAAAGTTCACGGCCCAAGTGATGAAGGAAAGATACTTGAAGGTTTCAGTTGCTATTTTTATCCATTTTGGCTTTGGACAAATCCTAATAATCCTTAAAATTAATCCCAGGGTCCTGAAGAAATGTACAGCTATCTCAGCAGGGCTTTTTATTTTGGCAGGCAGTGTTCTAGCAGTTTGTCATCCTCAAGTGGTGTCTGTATTCTGCACCTGTTACCCAGGCTTTCCTAAATCCTTGGGTTGATGTGTGTCCAGCAGGTTAGCACAGGGAAGGATCTCTTTTCTCACAGATTTCTACTGCAGCTGATTTTTGCATCACTCACATCTTCCCCTTTTCTGCAGACAAGGGAAGGCCAAGCTCATTCTGCAGGTACATTTTTGCAGCGCAGTTTATAGAAGACAAATAGAGGTGACATTACTACTGAGCTACATTATGGGTTGTTTGCTGAGAAAAAAAAAGTGGTGAGAAAAGGTGGTTTGGAGCTGCAGGGTCCTTACAAAAGAGCATACAAAATCCCATTTATTTCTCCCTTTTCAACCCCAATGGAAACTCTTGGCCAGGGAGAGGTATCTTCAATCAGCCAGGTTTGGGTTCTGAAGCCATTGATTTCCCTGCCTTGGTTCTCAGTAAACAAAGGGACATTTAGGCTGAACAAAGGGACGTTCAGTCCTCTAACTCCTTTCATACACTAACTTTCTTGACAAGCCTATACACATGTAAATTCTTAGGCCAGGTCGATAGCAATCTCTCTCTTTTTTCTCCCTTTCCTAGAAACAAGTACAGGCCGAATATCGTGTAGTTTTGCCTTAAGTATTGCAAATATGTGAGTAAGTGCAGGTTGTCTGTGCTGTTTAGAGTGTTCTTAAGGAAAGGACTGATCCGTGGTACAGAAAATACCTCAGGTCATGCAGGATACTGGTGTCATCCTGTGCTCTACATAGATGCAAGCCATGGCTGGAATGTAAATGAGACTGGTATCTATGCATTATTTATGGTAGAAAAGGTGCATAAGTGAGGTGATCCAAAGTGCTGGTCTGTCATGGCTACATTTTTGACGATTCTTTGTCTCTTTTAGTGTTCTGCCTCCTTTAAGGAAAGATTCAAGTGTAAGAACTTGTCATCTTCAAAGTCCAGATGCTTTTGCCATGTATTTCTAGAAAAAATTCCCTGTCTTTATGTAAACTGGGTCTTTGGAGCTTTATTCACTTAAGGAGATCTGGATTCAAACCCTAATCAGGTCATGAATGAAAATAGAGTAGGTGAGGGGAAGACACTTGAGGATTTATAATCATATGCGATCTTTCTTATAATAGGACTTAAACAAATCCTTCTGGATACTCGGAGGAATTCTCAGCTTTCACTAGATGTTGACTTAAGTGCCTTGAAAGGATCAGCTTTTCCAACATTTCAGGCTCCTTCCATCATGAATTAGTTGCTGTTTGCTTCCCTCTCCTCCATTCCTCCCTCTCTCCATCCGTCCTTATTCACAGCACCAAGCTACTGCACAATTTGACAGTCTTTGCACAGAGATCAGAACTGAAATTATGTGAGCATAACAGGTCACAGCTGAGGTGTTCAGGCTGTGGGGGAAGCTTCCACAGCTCCTTATGTACACTGTGCCTTCCTTGCTAAAGCTGTTGCTGTTAGTCACCCACTTGGATGAGCAATAACCTCACTGTCAAGTTTCAGGCTAGGTAAAAAGAAGCAACTGCTCTGGGACTCTCAACTGGAACAGCAGCAAGTGCAGCATCGCATCAGTTATAATTGTTCATAACAATGGAATTTAAAAATGGCTCAGCTTCATATTCTCTGTGTTCAGTTGCTATGTCGAAACAGGTTTGCTCAACTTAAAAAGTGAGGCTACAGGAATTTGATGGTTCCACAGGTATAAAAATACAAGATTTTGATTGTGCATGATGAATATATTATACGTGGCAGCTCATTAGAAGTGTGTCAGCAATGATACCTCAAAATCAGGGAAGGAACTGAGGAAATTATGTAGCAGCCTTGCTGGAGGTACAGAAGGGGAGTGAAGCTTTATATAAACAGAATATGGGAACTTATGAGATCTTCAGTTTATTTCCTGGGATAGTGGAGGGAAATGTGGCAGTCACAAGACTCCCAGAGCTGTGGGTATGTCAGCTCTGTCTCTTCTCTGGCGTGACTCTAAGTGCCAGGACACGATGAGACAAGTACTGTTAATTGCCTTGATGTGTAAGAGCCCTGCCATAGCCCATGGTGCCAGGCCTCATTCAGAGGGGAAAAAGCCAGAGTAGTCTGTTCCCAAGAGACATAAACATCATGCTTTTCTGCCTGAAAAGTTACATTTGACATATTAAATCACCAAGGTAGGTTTACCTTGGCAGAACATTCTTCCTGATGACATGTTCCTTAGCCTGTATTATCTAATGAGATCAGCTAACATTTGGCATGGCTGACAAAAAATTAAATTGTTGATAAAGAGCTGAAAAATCAAATATGATTCAGGCCTCCTTACCATCATTACAGATTCAGAAAGAGCCAAGATAGAGAAGTATTTCCAGCAGTGAGAGTTATTCCTTCCTTACCTTTGAAGATCTCCAAACATGTAAAAGCTGTGTTGCTCTCCCTTCCTTTCTGCAACTGAGAACTTTGTGAAATTGCTAAATGAGGGCCATCATATGTTTCCTATGAGCCTTTTAGACCCTTATCTTTCTCAGATGAGAACCTAGCACTCCCCCTTGGCTTCAGTGATCTGATTCTTCATGCAGTTTTTTTGCTTATCCAAGGTGCTCCTATTTTGGATCAGTAGAGATGAGAACCATAGCAATGCCCCTTGTGAAGGAGGAGAGACACAGATGGCACTAGCTCCCCGTGGAGCTTGCTTGAGACATGAAGAACACAGACAGCCTTGCACAGTGCCCCACTGGCAAAAATCACTGAAGGCTGCACCCAAAGTTCTGTCTTTACTGTATTTTCCCTCTTGGTACAACCAATTCCCATTTTAAGGTTCTGTCCTCCATTACCCTGGGGCTAACTCTTTCTTCAGAAGAAAATTGAAGGAGCTGCTGTTCACTAGGCAAATCCAGCCACCAGTCTTATGAATTTATGCATGGGATTACTCTCATGGGCCAGAAAGTGTTCCCACCTCCTCTAGAAAGCTCAGCAGAGTCTGGTGTAGCATCCCTGGAGCATCCACCCCCTCTCTAAGGCTCCAAAGGACCCGGCTGCCAAGACAGCACCAGGGATTAGCAGTGCTCAGGAGTTGAGAACTCCCAGCTGCCCATAGGTAGATGGCTCAGAGAGCTGTGGGCAAAATTTAGATACTTTTCTCCTCTTTTCATCCTTTGGTAGAGCTGTTTCTTAGCAATCATCTGTGAAGAGAGCCTGTACAATGGCATTGCTGCCCAGTCATGTTTCTTGTCCCTAAATGGTATAAAGTAATGCTTAAATTGATAAAGTAATTCTTCGTTTCTAATATCATCCAGAAGGCTAATGACATAAGAAAACAGAACATTAATGATTTTTCTTTTCCTCTGGGCCTGATGCAGATAAAAAAAGAGAATGGCATTGTGTGGATGGATTATATGGATCAACTTTTAATTTGGTTTGCAGTCTGGTAGCCAGACAAGTAGCTTGTTTCTCTTTGGGTAATTATTAAATGAATCTGCTTCTGTATAAATTGGGCTTCCAGGTCTGCTATGCCCTGAAATCTTTCCCTCAGAGAAGCGGCCTCTGTGGGAGAGGAGAATCTGCCTTAGTTAAGATCTAAGCAGCTCCGTGCTTTGCTTCTGCCTCTGTCTTTTAAACACAGCTCAGTGCTGGGCTTTCAGTGGGTGAGAGCCTCTGCCCAGCTCTGTGTGTACGTTCCCTACCAGGCACCTCCTGCTACCCTTGGTTAAACCCCCTTGCTCCGTTGCTGGAAGGCTGCAATGCAAACCCAAATCCTGGCCCCAGCAGGTGCGCTTGTTTTCGAATGAAGGCAAACCATCTGGGAATTATATTGCAGGCTTGTCTATAAGCATAACCCTTGTTCTACAGTCATGTCTTTTCAGTAAGGCTGAGAAAGTCCTTCTGTGATTAGTGAATGTGATTTGCAGTGTTAAGAAGAAAAATAAAAGCAACAGGCTGCCAGTTGATGATTTAGTGACCTCCTTCTGAAACAACCAACCCAAAAGCCAATAAGCCCTCAAGTGAAGCAGAGGTGCTATACTTTCTGACAGCTGAAGCCCTTTGCAGAAGGATTTGCAAGTATAACATTTTCCTGTGTCTGTTCATCCACAGATAGGGAGGAGAGGCATAAGGTGAGAAGGAAGAGCCCATCCTTGTTAGTCTGTACCTGCCAATGCACACCCCATGGCACCCTGAGGGCAGACCTCATCACCTGAGGCTGTTCAGGCCCCCCCACTTCTTTGCATTCTCCCTCTCTCCTTACAATTTAGAGTGGGATTACTTGCTCATTGGTCTGCAGTGCTTACTTGTGGGTACAGGAGTATTTTCTGATCTCTAAAACATGAGTAATAATAGAGAAAAATTATTACCAAGAGAAATTCCTCATTGATGGAGGATGCTGGTCATGCTGCTTAGGAATAAATGACTTCTTGAGATGCAGGCTTAGCCTTCCAATGGAGAGAAGACAAAAGAGAGAAATAATGTAGTCACAGAGCTGAGAAGCAACCAAGGGTCTAACACAGTGAAGCCCTCTCAGCTGGCTAATGAGATCTATGACTTGTTGCATTTAAGTATGTGGAATTTTAATAATTTCATTGCCAGTCACAACCCCTGCATTGCATTCTTGATCTCTGTAATCTCTTTTCTATTGTTGTGTTCAAGTGCATCTTAAAATGCAGATCAATTACTTTGGTGAAAATTGGAATGAACTAAAATTTATAGTTTTAAAAAGTAACCAATTTGACACATAATAAGCAGCTAGCTTGACAGGCTTAACAATATAATGCTGCTAAGACATCAGTGTGAAAGAAGAGACTTTGTATTAGATTTCTGACAGCTGGATTCACGTTTACAGATTTCAGAAACCAAACAGCTTTATAAAAAGCATTATAATTTCTGTAGAACAAAGAAATATTGCTTCCACTGCTCATCTATGCCAACAAAGAATGATTTTTAATGCCTTCTCTCAAGTCCTTAAAAACTTTTTTTCTTTCCTTTCAAGAAATCAATAGATTTTGAATAAACATTATGCTAGACAGAGCTACTAGAAAACCAGTAAAAAATGTTTTCTAAAGCTGAGCTGAATTTCTGAAGCTACAAATTTATTAAAATTTTAAGATTGCACTCCTGATCTCCAAGTGGTTTATGATGTGACACTAATTCACTGAAAACCTTAGCAGCAAAACATTTGGTGGCTGCATTATAATTATGGTGGTGTTGTGATTATGTCCCACATTTATCTGATTCCTTAATTATTGGAATGTTTGTACAGGACTGAGGAAACCTCTGCCTGAGGGAGATTAAACCCAAATATGTAAGGGCACTACATATTTGTAGTGGAGTGGAGCTTCTCCAGTAGCTACTGCTGATCCTATTCTCCTCCAAGTAACCTAATTGTAAACCAGCTTCCTCTGTGTAAACTAGCCTCCTAGGAGAGGGATAAACCTGCTGATGAGGGTCAGAGGGTCCCCTCTCTGCAGATGGGGGCTTTGGTATCAATATACAAAGTTCAACAATTCAAATAGGAAGGGATGAACTTCCTACTAAAGGACTTGTCTCAAAATGCCCTCTAACCCATCACCTCAGGTACTTGCCTGGGCTGGAGAAGACCCAGAACAGAGTTCACTTTCTGTCAGGCTCCCAGTGGTTCCAGTTTAATTGCCCATACAGCTACAATTTGTGTACAAGCTGGAACAGTCCTTTTCCACCATGGCTGATGATCTGGTAAATAACGATCTGGGAAGTGGCAACGGGGGTTCTGTTCCCTCTAGCACAAGGGAAAAACAAACCCAGCACTATCACAGCTTGGGCAATTTCCCCAAGCATTGAGGATCCCTACTGATATTTTTATTTTAGTTCATCGCTAAGGTATAGAAGAAACTCAGCTTTGATTTTGTTTTCTTCTCTTATGAGTACCCACAAATGGAATATATCAATTTTTATTGAATGGAAGGTCTTATGCAACGTTACAATATTTTTACATGTCTGTAAAATCCTTTGATTTGGATTTGATGGATTTGAAGAAATCTGTTTCATTCTTTTTTAAGAGGATTAGACTGACACATTTAATTTAATTTGATCTGGACCTACGGCCTCAAATTACTGTGGTTCAGATACTGAACACTGAAAAACCACTCTGTTGTGGGACTATTTCAGTCCCCTTCTGCTCACGTAGTGGGGTGAAAATGTCACAGTGTGAGAAGTCCCTGACTGATTTGGAAATACTCTTGTCTGTCTAGTCAGTATTTTCTGTAGTAGGGGGCAGTGTTGTCCTCACACTGGCATTTACACATGGATTGGGAATACTGCATCTCAGATGAAGAGTATATCAACACCTGCCCAGACTGGGCATTTCCTAGGTGATAAAGCAATTTCCATGTAAATTATTTTGCAATACTAGTATTTTCAAATCAATAGACAAATGGCATATGAGAGACAGGACTCTGTAATTTAGCAGAGAGCAGTAGTGGGTGACATTTTCTGTGAACTGTGCATACAGTGTGAATATACGTAGGGGATCACATTTTTCAGTTAAGTTTTCAAAAACTGAATGAATAATTGGCATCATTATTTCAGAATAAATATTTATTCTACTCCAATTGAAAGGACAGCTCAATTACAGTATGTTTGTCTGTGTAGATTTTGTCTGATTTCTGCTCAAGTGCTTTCTGGAGGAGCCATAAATGTCAGTGTTCCTTTCTTTCTCCTCCTGTAAGTCTCTTCCTTACACTATTGCCCTGCACACTATACATTTTTGTTCATCACAGTAAATCTCAGCTGTGGGAGATGAAAACCCAAAAAAAGTCATGTCTTTTAAATCTGGACAGAGTAGGCATTTTGAGTACTGCAATTTTCTGAGGTGCTTACAGAAATGTATTTTTTAATAAACAGTTGTATTATCCTAAGTGCATGGACGTTTTACTAAACTTTGGCTCCTTCTTTTAACAGGCTGTGAAAGAAGAGACCTCTTTTGTAAATCCCAGTAAGACCTCCAGTCTGCAGGACCCTAATGTAAGGTCTGTTGCTTCTTGTCTGTAGGGGAAGCAAAAAATTAATGTATAATGTAATGAGGCATTTCCCAAACATGATCTCAACCTGTTGTTACAGTTCAATTTGCTCATCTCCAGGTTGCTGTGTAAAGTTCACCATGCAATGATCTGAGGAGAAGATGGCTGTCAGAACAGTGCTTATTTTATATATATATATCAGATACAGTGTAAGAATTGATAAAAGCTCAGGTTTAAAGATCAGACTGAGTGTATCTATTTGAATAAATGACAAAAGCTCTGGGTAAGAAATCAGGTCTAGTGACAATCTTAGAAAAGCTTATATAAAAATAAGTCAGTTTGCATAACTTTTCTATCAGAAATATGCTAGGTGTCCAATTGGAATATCCCTGTCTCTGCACTTTCCAGATTTGTGCAAGGTCTTTTCTTTACAGAAGAAGAGGCATTTGGTATACAGTCTTCAGAAAAATGGTTCATTTGCAGACAGTAGTGACTCCTTTTGTTTGTACTTTTCTTCTGTTGATAGAGGATAATAGTCTTTCTTTATTGGAGTGGCCATTTTGAAGAGGCATATTAATTGTAAACATTATTTGAGTGGCACAGTATGCTGTCTTCCAGCAGGTGATTAGAGAGGAGGTTACAGCAGGAGCATTTGGAAATTGCCTGCCTCTATGTGTTTGGTAGTGCCATCACTTTGGACAACTGCATTATTGAAATCTGAGTGGAGAGTTTGAGGGAAGAATATTGTGGATTTACAGCATGGCTGTTAATCACCTAATTAAACCAGTGTATCTGGTTTTTTATGTTCATGTATATGTAATATACATATGTGCTGGTGCACTAGTCATCTCATGATTTTATTTTGTAACTTTCGGATGGTGATTCTTGCAACAGAAAGCAGACATTTAATCACCTTATAGGAAAGTCTAGTTGAAGTGTGTAATGAATTATATTTGAAAGATTAAGTCATTCTGAACTCAAAAAGAAACACTTATAGTTGGGAAAATTTGTCAACATTTATTTCAAATGTGTATTTTTCCTACAATGTGATAAATCTGCGCTAGCCTTCAAAAGCCACTTTATTCAGAAATTCCTTTCTGACCAGATTGGGCTAGCAGAGTTCCTGTGTTTGCTTAATGAAAGCAGCTACCTAGAGAAGAATGGTGGGGATGGTTGGTGGTGCTGAGGCAGGAGGAGACACGAAAGGTGATGCTATTGCCTCCCATAGCAGTGCCTGGCTTGCTTGTGGTGCAGCTGTGATTCCCAGTTTCCCAGTCTCTTATCTTGGGATACCCTGCGGAGCTGAAATGTCTCACCTGATAGGCCATGATCTTCTCATACGTTTGTCCAAGACAAAAAATTTTGTTTGTAAAGCCTGTTTGATAATTGGAAACACCCATTTTTCTTCTGTGCCATTGCTCTTCTTAGTCCTCCACAAAACTTTCTTGAGAAATAATTTTCTTTCTTAAGAAAACTCATCACATACATTGCACAGTGACCTATTTCTTTGTTTAATTGAAATGGGTTTCATATGTTGTCTCTGCCACAGCATCTTTTGTTGGTTTGCTGTCACTTCCAGAAGCAGTTCAGGAGGACCGAATTTGTATATCCCTATTTTTATATCCCTGGAAATATGGCTACAGACTTGTTTTCCTTAATCATTTCTGCTGAACTTCTGCATAACGTCTGTAGCAAAGCCTTTTTACTCCACATTTTGGAATAGGTTCTCTCCTGCTGCGTCATGTTGAACTGTAAATGAGTGGTGTGCTTTGTGATGTAAAGTACTATTCAGCATGAGGTAAGGTTGGTAACCTGGCTACAAAGCAAATTTCACTGTTTTCTTTCACACATCCAATCTTATAAAATTGTAAAAGTCACTTTGGAGTTCTTGGTATGCAGTGTTCTGGTGTATATTTGTCTAATATTTATTTTTACCTGTGTTATGTCAAGCATCATTTCCTCTACAGTGAGTTGTACCAAATGCAATGGTATTATTTTATTGCTGTGTCCTGAAGATACACATATGCAAGTAATCAATGCTCAGGGACAGACCAGTTTTAAGGGACAGACCAATTTTAACAGCCTGCATTCTAAACTCAGAGAAAAATGCAAAATAAATCCAGTGTCTAACCATTTTCTTTCTGCTTCAAGCAGCTACCCTTTCTTCAGGGATATATGCACCTTTGCAGCCAGCTAGCATGTGATCTATTTGCCAATAACATTCTCTATAACCTCTATCTTGTGGAATTTGATGGACGTAAATGAGCCTTTGCTCTGCTAGGAATTGCATCTGAGTAGAGCCAAGGGTTAGTTCATACTGGGAGACAAATTGTCTGGGAGCCTTTCTCTTCTCTTTAGCAGAGACAAGCAAAACAACCCTTGGTAAAAAAACCTTCCACGTGGAATATATATTTTTTTCCCTGCAAGTACTCATGCAGACATTTCTGTAAACAACACCTCTGTGAATCCTTGAGGACTCTTTGTTTGCTGAAATATCTTGCCGGTTGAAACCAGTAGCTGTCACAGCTTTTTAACAATACTCCACTCTTTTCGTGTGAGGGATTTATAGCAGGGACAATGACTTTGTGTATTTTTCACACTGATAACTGTACAAAACACTACAAAATTCTTTGTTTTTTCCAAACCCAAGACATAGGGAAATTCGTTCAGGCGTGCTAGTAAGCAAACATATGCATTTTGAGCAGTAACTGAAGCATGAATTTTTCGTATTAATAGGGAACTAGAAGGTGACAGAGGAGGGCAGTAGTGCTTGTTTGATTAAAAAACTGTGCTCTCTTTGCTACCATTTTGTCTGCTCCTCCATTGCCATTCTGAATATTACACTTTTAATGAATTAACTGCTTGAATATGGCCTGTAATCTCCCATAGCAATTATTTCAGCATCTGCCATGACAGACTCAATTTGGCTAACAATTGCTATAGCTCTTTGTAGAATTAGTTCTGGTTCAACTAGTAATTACTCATATGTCTGTGTGGTATAGCCACTTTTCCTACAAGTCAGTCTCTAATCATTTTCTTGGGCATGGCCTCAGGATAATGTTGTACTATGCAAAGTTGCCATGTATCAGGCAGTTTATCCACCTGTTTTCTATGTCTTCTGGCAAACTCCGAACACTTCTTTATGTAAGTAATCTTAAGTACAAGGTAGGGGGAATCGAAGCTGAAGCTGAAAGAGCACTAATTCTTCAGCTTTCAGGAGGGGAAACCTTGTTAAATTTGCTCTGTCATTTGGTGCACAGGCTGGAATTGCAAGGTTGTCTCCTGATCTTGCTGTTAATAGGTAACCTGTACAAACCAGATTAAGCTGCAGGAGGATGTGGAATCACAGCAGACTATGGTCCTCTCTCACTCCCTGCTTCTGGAGAGCAGTCCTGCATGTTTCTATAGGTTTTCCTCCTCTGGTGAGGATTTTTTTTTTCCTTCCAGACTGTTTCAAGTGCTGGTTCCACATTAAGTGATGAAAAAGCTGGTGACTCAGTAACCCAATGCATGTTGCAGTGTTCTATCTTACATTCTCTTTAATCCTCAATTAAGACTGATAGAGGGCACTATGAATTGGGATATAGTCGTACATTCCCCTTGGTGACCCTGCTGCTTTGATGATAACCTGTAACAGAGATGCAGATCTGGACAGTGGCTACAGGGAAGTTGGATGGTTGCCTCAGCTGGATCCGTCTGGGCTGCATGTGACAGAGTTCTCAGCTGACAAAGTCAAATAAGAGCGGCTAACAGGAGGGATATTTCTCTAGCAGGTTAAATAGGAGAACCATGAGTTACCTTGATAAGACACAGGAATCCTCTGAAGAAGAGTCAGACCTTTCTTTATAACAACTCTTTTGTAACAGATCTGAAAGCACACACATTTTTTTCAACACCAAAGTAATATATGCTCTGTAACTATATACTAGTAACTATATAGGTGGGCTGTATGCATTTTGGACAAGGCAGAAGAGAACATTGGTTTTTGGAAGAAGAGATACTTGGGAAAAAAAGTGTTATTTATGTATTTGCACTTTTTTTCAACTTTTTCTGTTTGCTTTTTTTTTTTCCTTTTTTTTTTCTTTTTATACTGTCTGTGTTGAATCAAGAAGAGATACAGTTAGTTTGCAGTTACCACTTCACATGGTGAGAGGCATGCTTTGTTAAGGCATGTAGTAAAAATTTGTTTGTGTCAACACTGGGTTAGTTTGGAATTAGTAATGGCAGTCATTTTGCTAGGATTTTTAATAGTACTTCTTTTGGGACGTAGACCCCAAGTGTAGAAGGGAAGACGTGATCATATCAGTCCTTTTAAAGGCCAACAAGAGAAATTAATCATACAATAGAGCCAGAAAAGCCTTTCTAACAGATCAGTTTCTTCTTTAGTATTGTAAAAGAACCTGTCATGGAGGCAAATGATCCAGAAGGGATTACGAGGAAGCAGCAGAAGTATTTTCTCACCTGTTAGAGAATTCCTTACACTCAGGTATCTGTCTCAGTGTCCAGATGGAAGTGTTGAGGGAGAAGTGTTGTGGGAGAAATTGCTGATTAGATACCTAATTTAATTCACATTTGAGATTACTTAACGTTCTTATAGTTTTCATAAGGCTCTCATCCCCTGCCTCTACCAACTAGATTTTTTTGTATTTGATTCTTTTAGCCTTGAGAGATCAGGGGTCCAGCTGTATGCCAGAAACAATGAAGGAAGTATAGTGTAGGAAGTAAAGTGTTGTGCAAAATAGAAAAATGAAAAATGTAGTCAGCGGCTTTCCTAACACCTCTGGCACACTTTCCCCTTGATCAGGGGCATGTCCCGCCTTCTGATTTGGGAGGTGGAGGTTTCTCTCCTGCAGCATATCCAGGGAGTGTGAATTGCAAAGTCACCTTCTCACCTTTTTATAAACCTCACCCATTTCTCAGTAAGGGGATGGATGCTAGAAAGATAAACTTGTGAACTTTCTTTGCAGAAATGTATTACCTAATTGCCAGCCTGCTTAATTTATTAAATATAAGGAATATATGGCTAACCACAGAACCCCATCAAGAGAGTTTGTTTTCTTATTCAAAGCTTTGCCAGACAGAATCACCAGGTCTACAATTTCCCCAGTTCCTATGCATTAATTTCTCCTGAAAACTTTTTTAAGTATGCTTTCTTTCTAGCTGTGACCACTCTATCCATCCACTATATGGATACCTGTGTGCATGTGCATGCAGGTTCACACATACAGATCTGGACTATATTTAAGATAAAGGTCTGCACTTTTTAAAAATTTTGTTTTCTTCTTCAAACATGTCTGAATGCAAGCACAGGTATAATTCTGGCTTAAGGAATTCCAGAGTTAAGAATTACACCAAAATAGTTCAGATGTTAAGAATTGCTACTGCTTAGGACAAAGCAAAACAATGGCTGCCTTTGGGCATAGCCTGTTTGCCAAAAAGTAAATTTTAATCTTGGGATAAGTCCAACAGTAGAAATGCGGGTAAAAATGCCCAAAGTTAAACAAGTTGTGTAAGCAACTGAATTAAAATTTGTAAGACAGGAATTACCTAGCAACAGGATTTGCTGATAATATACACTTTTCTTCATGTTCATGTGCTGCTCAGGAAAGCTTAGATATGATATGTTTGGTACATGTAAACACTAATACCTTCTTCATCTTCTGCATGTTAGTCTTCATTTTATGAGGGCTCAAGGCAGGACTGTCACCAACTCTAGATCAAGTCAGCCATGGATTTTCTATCTGAATTTTGAAAACCTCCAAATACAGGGTGGAGATTAGACAGCCTCTTACTCAAAATAGTGATCAAGAGTGTAAATATAAGTTTACAGTTGTTATTCAGGAGCCCTCTTCAGCAGAAGCCCTCAAGTTGGCTGGTCAGTTATTACTGTTCTTGTTGCTGTTGCCATTTGCTGTCATGCACCATGTGGTACATTTATGCACTGCAATATTTATTTCCCTTAAAAATGCTTTTGGGTTACTGCCAGCTTTGGCAGGCTTTATATCCCACATGGTTCAGGATTTGTCTGTGGATTTCTTTCTGTTTAGACCAACTGCTGCATCACCCTTTGTTGATCCTTGTTATCCAAATTATCTCATCTTTCATAGGATTGCAAATAGCAATATTCTTCTTATGTGGGAGTAGGTATAAGCACCAGCTGGTGCTTTGTGCATTCATTTATTCTAATTTTCTTTGTAAATCTTCCCATCCAAAACCAAATTACGCCATTACATTGAGACTAATTACATTAGGAGCTGCTCAACACGTAACGTAAAATTAAATGTTATCTCGTAGAGCTTGATGATGCTGCACACCAGAAAAGAAGGGTAGAAAGCATTAAATTATATCAAGTTTTATGGGGTGCAGATGAATCAGGAGAAGTAATCTCAGGCACTCTTCTGAATGCCTACTGCAGAGTAAGCTTTGCTCATACAGATTGTCAGAATGTGATTAACCTGCTGTGGGTTTGTGCCTCTGAGGTGCACTGGGCTTTGAGTGTGGCTGCCTTTCAGTTTATGTGAAAATGTCTGACATCTTTTGTGACCGAAATGATATTTCTAAAATGTAACTTCCATGTATCATCAAGGAAGGAGTGTCTCTCACAGTAATGTCCACACTCTTTGCTTTTGCCTCTCTATTCTTACCTGCACAAACTATATTAACATTTAAATTGTCATATTTTGCTCTCTGAGCTAACGTCCTGCTAATATACCTCAGTCTGAACCTGAACCATGTTTTTCAGAGAACTCTGGCTCCCTGCAGGTGCTCTCCAAATATGGCTGTTTAAGCAAGGTGCAAAGTGTAGCGATGTTTGTCTGATCTGTACACAATTCAATGTGAATTGTGTATCAGTATCAGTTTTTATACATATAATCCCAGTGAATGTCAGGGTAGCTTTCATGCTACCTGATATGTCACCTGCATGATTATGGGCAGCTTGTTTCCTGAAGTTGAAGACTTCAGGTCCCCGAAAGCTAGACGTATCCAAAAGAACTTTCAGGAAGTTCAGAACTGAAACTGATCAAGAATTATGTTCTTAGTCTTACCTGGCATGAACTTCAGTGAATTCAAGCAGGCTGTTTTTTCTTGAACTCAGAATGGAGTTAACTCTGTGAGGCAGAGTCTGAAATATTACATTTAAATATCTCCTTCTAAATATATTGTGAAATATTCTAGGTAAACTAAAATAATTATCTATGCTGGCTTTTTCCTAAGAAATTTGAATGGCTTTTAAAAAGCTCCTTTTCTCATTCAATCTTTATCTTAAAAAAATGATTATAAAGAATCATTCTCCAACTGAAAAATTTCAACCAACATTTCCAAAAGTAAAGCAAATGTCATCACCCTCGTCTCAGTCCAGGGACAGGTTAATGGTCTACTGCTCTAGCTTTTGCAGGAACCTCACACAATAATTTCTGCATCAAAGTCATAACTTCAAGCTGAACTCTTGAATAGCTTTTGCATGCCAGTCTGCATTAAAGATTGCAGATAGGACACCTAGATATATTTTTTGGCTTCCTTCTGAATCTTAAAGACCTCTGTGACCTGCTGCCTGAAGCCAAATGCTGGTGAATTGTTTGTAATTGCATTCTTAACCTCCAAACTACAGAAAAAGGAGCAGTGCTCAGACCTTTCAGATGAGGTTAAGCTGATGAAATACCCCACTGGAGGTGCATTTCTTTGGTTCTGTCCTGTGTCCCCTAAACTGTGCCTAGGCTCTTTGGAAAGCACAGAATTCATAATGACTTTCCTGGTTGCTGTGAGGAGGGGTAGGATTTGTAGGTCAGTTTGACCTTAGATACCAGGTGTTGACCTCCTACATTACCCCAAGCTGTGAGAGAAGAGCAGTTCCTGTATCATCATTATCTATCTGGACCACAGGAGTACTTTTGTCTAGACTGCCCATAATTTTCATTGTAAGGGCAATGGAGGGGGCGGAATTTTTTCCTTTACAAGAAGCAGAACTCAATTTGTGAATAAGAAAAGCACATAAGCTGTAGCAAGGATCTTTGTTATACATCTGCAATCTATAGGGAGTGCGGTATGGGCGGTAAAAAGAAGAAAAAACTTTATTCAGAAAATTTGATGCCTGCAGTAGCATTGAAGTGTCCAAGCAATGTTTTGAAGAGCTAACCTGTCTTCTGAGAAAAGCTACCTTATCAAAGTGAAAAAGAACATATCGTTTCTTAACTACAGATGACCTTTGGAAAAGAAATGTGTGAAATCCTTAGAGCACAAGCTTAGGAAAGATTTGAGTGTTTGTCTGTGTTTGCTTAGCTTGTTAGGCTATGTCTTTGATATGCAAGAGTATGCATCTATCAAATATTTTTCCCTTTCCTTCCTTTCTTTCTTGCTTATCCTTCCCAAGTTTTCACTGTCATGTTCCCACTCAAAGAGAATTCTGAACCCAAAATCAGCCACTGATGCATTTTTTTCCTTTTCCATGAGTCAGCACCTGAAAGCAGGTCAACTTTCATGCAGCTGGCTGTATCTTTGTAAATAATGGGGTTTTTATCCTCTATCTCTTGGCATCAGTTTGGGAAGACACAGGGAGAGGGATTGTTCCAGATGCAAAATAGACACAAAGTGAAGTAAAGAGGATAAAGCCTGTTAAAGACAAATGCAGAAAGTGTGTTCCCCCAGCAGGCTTTGGTGGTTTTAAAATCCTGAACTGGCTCCTCCAAGGTAAGAGAAGTTAATTAATGCCGTTCAGTTTATGAGGTGGACAATCATTTGATCACACATGGCCCAATTGCCACGTTTCCAGCAAGCATGGAGGTCTGCCCAGAGCCACCTTAGCAGGGGACAAGGAAGCCATAGCACACAAAGGGGTGGTGCAGGAGTAGTGCAACATCAGCCCTGCAATCTGAGCCAAGGTGGGGTGGGATGCCCTGAGTCCCTCAGCATTAGCACATGCATTTCATTCCCAAGGATGGTTCAAGGTAAACCAACATACATCTGTGGTCACCTGAAATGTTCCACATAGTGATTTTTTTTTTTTTTTTTTTTTTTTTTTTTTTTTTTTTTTTTTTTTTTTTTTTTTTTTTTTGTAAGCAGTTTTTGTTTCAGTCACCCTCTTGGCTTCTAGTCTGAGAACAAAACAGATTCCTTGGGTTTGGGGGTGGATCTCTCTCTGGGTTGTGCTTGTGTTGCTGTGCAGGCTTGTGGAACAGGATGAAGCTAGTTCAGGAGAGTGTGCTGGCTGTGCCTCAGGAGGATTCTGGGGCTCTCAGTGCACAGGCAGTTTCTGATGACCTGCCACTGCATGCTGACATTCGTGGTTGTTATTGTCATTCTCACCAGGAAGCGACAGATTTTTATGTAAGGTGCCAGGTCATTAAGTAACTCTGTCTTGGTTCAGTACCTTCATTTGTATGCAGTAGTGGTTGGGTACTGTTACAGGAAAAAGGTTTATGAATTAATGACATTGAAAAAGAGCCTTCTAAAGGAACTGTAATACACTGTACATTTTCTTTTTCATTTTAATTCTGAGTCCCACTGATCCTTTAACACTTTCAGTTTTCCTCAAGCTGTATACTTTGTACAGGACTACAGTAGTTTTTATAGCTGTGTAATTTATATAGGGCTACAAACTTGAAATAGCAATATCTGCACATAATCACTTTGTTTAAACAATTGAAATAATTACAGGGCTTCTCTTCAAAAATAATGTCTTTCCATATAAGAATTCTGGCTGTAGAAATCAAAGGACAGTAACAGAAGTTATTCTGCTACTTTTTCTGGAATATCAATGAGATTTTTTTTTTAAGAGTTTCTGTGATATTAAAAGCCTGCCATTTTTAAAACACAGATCGGGCACTGGGTTGATCAAGCTGAGCACTTCTTGAATCTAGTTGCTGTTGAGAGAGTAGCAATAGTTTTGAGCAGGTTCAGATTGAAGAAGAGTGTTTGGAGATGAAACAGGAGCTGTCGTGGAATTTTTAGTCTGGTGTGGAAAGAGGTAACCTAGCAAGGTTTTAATGAGAGCAAAATTCCAGCTCTGCCGTTTGTAGAACTAGTCTAACATTTCATCTTGTACTAATGGCCTCTTTGGGTAGAAGCATTGCCACAGTTCCTTTTTGTTTGGGGGCAACTTCAATTTACATCCTACCTAAACTGCAGCTTCTCAAAAAGTGCAATAAATGGTGCTTGTCTCTCCCCCAGAGGCCTGATAAATATCAGGGGAAAGGTGGTTGCTGCTGCCAGCCTCTAACAAAACTCTGGCAAAATTTTATCATAATGGGAAAGAAGATTTTGGTTTAAAAATGGTATTGATTTTGCAACGAGTAAGTGGAATACTTTACTGGCATGGTACAAAACATAAGTAAAGTTTATCTGAGCAATTACAATGGCTGAAAAAGGAGTAGCTGAGTCTAATGTTTACTTGGCTTTTTTTTCCTACTTGAAAATCTGCAGCATTCAAAGAAAAATAATAAGTTTTTCTTCTTTTTATTGGATTAGAGAGTAGATGCTGCCTGTATCTCAAACATTTTATTTACAGTTGGGTGATTTTTTTCATGTTAAACATTTTTTTTCAGCATTAATTCAGACTTAGAATTTTAAAATTTTTCATATGTATAAGTGAGTTTTATAACTTGCTTTGAAATCATTGTAAACTGCTTTAGTTACAAAATTGCACTACATCTTTTCAAACAAAAATTTGATTGTGACAACTGAAATAACTGCTTCAAAAGCCCCACCTCTTCCTCTTTTTTTTCTTAAAATTACAAACCATGGTATTCCAAAGGAGATACAAAGGCTTTGTAAAATGAAACATAATAAAAGAGCTGAAATTATCACTCCAAATCTTCCTTTGTGCGAAAGTATCTGACTTACATTACAGGTTATAATGTTGTCCTGAGAAATTTGAAGCACCCATGAACTGGAAATAGATTTGTAACCAGCTTTCCTATTCTACACTTTGCTGTTCCTTGAACCCCTTCATAGCATTAGTTCATTGCTTGCTCTCATTTTGAGGAAATATTATTCAACTCATGTAGCTTATACCACTCTGTTTCCACTCTCACTGAGTTGGTGAAAGGGTTAAAAAATTGTAAGGTACCCTCTTACAAAATTATTGGAAAGTTGTGAGGACCGCTCATACAGAGCAAGAATGTCAGCTAATATATTTGAGCTGAAAATAATTACATTAATTTACACCCCTTCAGAATTTGATTATCCGTTGTTTAATGTGCCTTAAAATATTTATCCTGCTTATGTCAGAATTCACTTGGAAATCACTTTGGGTAATTTGAACAAGTGTTTTTTTTCAGTAGCTAAAAGCTACCTTTGCTTCAGCAAAAGAGGTGCTAGTGTTATCTTGTCATCTGAAGTCTGACTTGATCAAAACGATCTTGGGAGCTTCCATAATGATGTTGATTCACAGATTTTTAGGTCAGATAAATTGAATTCAAGATTAAAACAGATGATTTGGGCTTTTTTTATTTCCCTTTGCTTATCTTCCCCTTGTTTGCCGGCCTAATAGCCTGACAAACTCAGTAAAAGGTCTTCAAATCTGTGTGGCTCGTTCTGCATTAATGTCATTGAGAAATATGTGATAAAAATGACACTGAAATTTGAACTGGGGAAAGGAAATATATCTGATATAGATATCTTGCTGCTATCTATACTAACTTATTGAAATTAATGGGAACAAATAGCAGGTAAATAATTGACAAAAGTTGTTTTATGAGAAGTGGAACTAGTAATCAGGTTTATGATTTATTTATGTCCTTTGTACTTTAATACTTTCCACTGTTCCATCTTATGCTCTGTGACTCCAAAGACTAACAAACATTTAGGAAAACTGAATATATAATCTGAAGGCTGTGCCATCTCAGTAGGTTCTGTTGTAGCTTGACATCAGGTTCAGAAGTTATCAAAGAGAGTTAACGAAGCTTAAAACACACAGGGGCATCAGAGGGATCTGCAATTGTGAGGATTAAACATGCGGATCTTATTAAGGCTTTAGAAGGCTAATACAATGTAAGTAGACTAGAAAAACTTTTGCCATTTGTGAAATGTACCTCAGTGCATGTGCAGTCCCATCAGCAATCAGTAGGGCTGCTCAAGTTACTAATTTAGAATGTGACTTCAGCTTAAATGGCAAAATACCGTTTCACAAATTGTTAATCAAGGCTTTCAAATTTTTCTTTAATGCTTGGCATATTTATTATGTTTATAGTACACACATAGGGTATTTAATCATAACCTGTTGCTTCAAATAAAAGCAGTATTTAAGATGTTTCATGTGTCTTCATGCCCCTCATGCTCATGGTTGAAATGGTTTCCTCCCAAGGTCATGAGGATCTTTTATTTAGTATTTATGATTTTTTTACTGAAGCCTTAGTTAATTCTACTGATAAATGGTTAAGGAGAAGATTCGTCCCTGTGGACCTCCTCATTGCCATACCTTTCCTTTGCTGGAGCTCTGCAGATGTACTTCACATTAATGAGCATCTGAAACATGTCTGAATTTTGCTTTTTTCTAGCAAGCTGGAAAATTTTGATAATTTTTCTTGGATCACTTCCATTAGTTCATTTCCCTCGAGCTGCTCTTTCAACTGTGGAAGGATAATGTTTAATTTCAAATAAAAACTATTTTAAGGAGAACAGGTTTCACAATTCATAAAATAGTTATTGTTAAACATATGCTTTGTAAAAATATTTCGGATGTGACTGAACTGCTGGTCTGTTATTAAAAGGTGATATTTTGGAAACAGTGACATTTCCACATGTTCTTTCACATAGGCTCTGTGTTTGTAACTAGTGGCTGCTTCTATAAATGGTATGCCCAGTACAGGAGGGTGAGTTCACACATCCTTTTCTGTACACACACACACACTGGCCTGTGAACTATAAATGGAGCAGAAGGATGAACTTCAATGGGCCCTTACCACTTTGCAAGATAAATAAGTGTTGATGAGTTAGAACTTTGGTGATATGCCTGAAGTAGTTTAAATAGAGCCTGTATGACAGATGTTTTTCTTGCTATTTTTAGAAGTCCAGCTCCAGTGAGACCTGAAACTACACCAACAACTGTCCCTACAGAAAAGCAGGAGGTTAAAGCTCCTCGTGTGAGGAAGTTAACAAGGCAGTACAGTTTGTGAGTAACATACAGCATTATCTTTGTGGTTTTTCCTACTACAGCTGAAAATGAAAGGGGATGCTAATTATTGCTCTAGCTGTGCCTTCTGAAAGGCATGAGTGCAATTTCATGATAATGATCTTATACCGATACCATTCCTTTCATCACTGAGAATCTTCGTGCTTTTAATACAAAATGAATCTGCCTTTCCTATGCAGTGGCTAACCCTTTGAATTGCAGGCCATCCACCTTTTCCCAAGCTTATGGGTTAGGAATTAAAAACCTCTTTGCCACATGAAATGTCAAAGACCTGGCGTGAGCTGGAGCAAGCGGTTCTGTTGGCTTCATTACAACCCCATTTGCAAAATGAGGAAAACATTCTTTAGTTGTTGGGGCATCAAGCTGTGCTGTGAGCCATTCCCTCTCAGAGAGCAGACCCTCCCTCTCTGTGATTTGTCACATGAAGAAATTGCTGAGCCTGCTGCAGCCACAGCCAGCAAAACGAATTCTCTTAGTCCTGGGGAGAGGGATCTATGCCTACGGGGCTTTGGCATCCCATTTACACATAATTCATTCCACTTGAAAGTCTCTAGAGATGTGAGGTACTGAGCAGAAGTGAAAGTCAATGTTGATTTGTCCTCCCATGAAAAGACAGACAAGGCCACCAGAATTTAAAGGGAAAAAGGGTTAATGTCAGCATAAACGTAATAGTACAAGAATACCAATGCCATAATAAAGAAAAAATATGTATGCTTTCAGTGTGGAATGGCAACTGTTAGTCCATCCAGGATTTCAACATTCTAATGTCAGTAAATATATTTTTTTGTCTCTTCAAAAGGATTCTAATAAATATGAATACGTTGTTATTTTTTGTTTCACTGTTAAGAACACTGTCTTTGTAACAATCTGCATTACCAAAACTGAAAAATTATTTAGGACAAGAAACATAAGAACTGGTCAAATTGAAGCTAGGAGGAAAATGAGCTATTAGCCAAATTGGTATTTGTCCAAGAGGCCAAGACTGGCGTGTGGAAACACACAATCACTTTTTGATTTATGAGGTTTTGAGGAACAGTTTTGAACATGTCTTGCTCCCATGTGGATTTTCAGTTGTCCAGTATAAGGTGTGAGGAACAGCAGATGAACACATCTAACCACAGGGTGTCACCTATGCTGTGGCCATGTGTAGGGAAAAATATGGACCGTAATTTATTTTTTTTTAAAACTAATTCTGTTCAATTTAAATTATCTTGCATCTGGAATGCAAATATGGGAAATGTGAAGAAATAGTGAAGGATTATTGTGAAAGTAATACAGTGAAGGCCATTTCTCAGTCTTACAGCTAGTGGGCTGATAGCTTCATGGCTGATAAATCAACCCTAATTCTTATTTTTCCACTTCCTTGTATACACCAGAGGAGCTTTACTCAGAAGGGATGGGGAGGGTGCCAGTGAATTCTTGCTGTGAGTGGGGAGCAAGAACTGGAAAAATGTCATCTTCATGTTTCTGAAAGAGAGATTAACTAGGTCAACAGCCCAGCTCTGGGATTGTTATAGTAATAAAATGTCTATTCAACAGGTCCAAAAGATTTCACAATTTCTTTCCAGCATAGAACCTCTGTACTGTGCATGCTATGGTGCTGAATTCTATCCTTGACCAGAAGGAATAAAAAATGAAGTTTGAAAAAGATAATATTAATTACCAAAATTTTATGTCATAATAAAAAAACATTGCTAGGCAGCCCAGCATAAGGTTGTGTAACCTGTATGTCATGTAGTTTTGAAGTTTTTTGTGTTGTCCAGGCATGCTGCCTGCAAGTGGCACTAAATCAAGTGTAGTTCTGTTCTGGAAGTATCTGTCAAGCTGGCATGGCAGGCTTCTGTGCACTGTGAGTACCTAATTGATAGTTAAAATTAGTGCTGTTTTATGAGCAGAAGTAATTTTTCTCATTATTTTTTCGTTGTGCATTAAACTGTCAGTCTGTAGTCTTTCCTTTTCACACATCATTCCCAGTAATAAGGCTTCAGTAGGCCAAAATATGACTCAGTTTACCTCCATCCAATTGCAATTAAGAATTGGAAACATCCTGACTAAGGGCTGACTGATCCCAGTGATCTGTAGTCAATGGGGTTATGCAAAAGTAAATGAAGGTATACATTCTTTACTGGCTTTCATTTAGTAGTGACAGTAGGTGAGATGGAAAGAGTTCAGCTTGACGGTCTGAAGCCCAGGGGAAGCCTGCAACCTCATCTTAAATAAAATGTTTTTGCTGTAAATGGAATAAATGGGACAGGAAAAAGATACCCTCACAAGAATGTTTTTAAAGAGATCCTTTTTGGAGTCAATCAAATTCCTTTAAATACAGTTTGAAAATAGCAGCATAAACTAGCTCCATAATGGGTGTCAAATCCACTGTTGTCTGAAGCCAATGAAGCAGTCAGATCCATGGATGGATGTCACCATATCTGTTCTTATCAATGCTGCCAGCCTCCATAGAAAAGAATAAACATTAAAGTGGAGTAATATCTAGTCCATTCATTCATGCATATATGCATAATCCATAGAAACACTACTTGCACCTAATAACCATGAGATTTCCATTTGCAGATGAGACGTACCTAGCCAACTTATTTTTAAGGAATCTTTAAAGCTTAAAAAAATATAATTTACTTGAAAAGGTAGCTGCATTTCAGAGGGAAGAGTAAATGGAGCTTCACTTCAAAGCACTACAGCAGACATACAGGTTACCTCCTGTATGCCTCCTCTGACACAAGTGCAGTCAAAACTCTACTGGCATTTTCTAATGAGAAAATCTGTCTTTATCAATGGCAGTGATGAAGATGACCTTCCTCCGGCACTGGCAGCAGCAGCAGCAGCATCAACACCTGTGTCTTCAGCATCTCCCGGGTCACAGAAAACGTGTACGCCACAAACATCGGAAGGACAAACACAGGTTTCGCCCGGTGGCAAGGTAGCACACAAAGAGATGAGCTTATGTCCCTTGGGAGAGGGTCCAGGAAGGGTAGAAGGGAGCTGTGAGTAAAAGGTTTTCCCTTGATGGAATAATTCTACATTTAAGAGTAGTTTTTAATGTAGAGTTGTAGTGATATGTTTAACTTGCCATGTAAAGAAGTATTTAGAGTCTGCTCCAAGACCCAGATAAAATCCATAACAGTTTTTCCTCAGGATTAGTGGGCAGGGGATCAGGATTAGTCACGTGGATTTTAAAGGTGCGTAATTATGTTTTTTATCTTTCCTGAGTAGCCATACCTGAAAAACATGGTGTGAAATTTTATATCCACTTGGCAATCTGTGCTTTAAGGAATTAAAAAAAAAAACAACAAAAATAACCAACAAAATTACAGAAATTAAATGGTTCTTTATTCCAATGCTGGGTTTCTTTTTTGCCTTTAGAGTTCCACAGAGGCTGGGAGTACATTTGCTTTGGAGCCAGGTGACCTCCTGATGGATTTCACAGAGGCCACACCAATGGTAAATAGTTTTAGTTTGTAACCAAAAAAATGTAGATGTTTTCAATCATTTGTCTGCAGCTAAAATGAATGGCATACTATGGAGTGTGTTACAGAGTGCACAGGAATAAAGTAAGTTTTCTTGTTATTCAGTGATCCTGAGCCTCTGTCAAACTCAGCTCAGAATTTCTGAAAATCAGTCCACATCAACAAGTGTTATGGCTGATCTTCTGAATGCATTTTTTGTAGGATAACTGCTTATTTCTCTCTCCTGTCTTTACACATTACTGCACTAGTTTCACAAACTTTTTTGTCCCTTCGACACAGATTCCTAATGCAATCATAACTTTGCTTTTGGGAGTTGTCTGAAAAGTCACTTCTTTTTGCCACAATTTTGTCCAGAGCTTACCTAATAGCCAATCCCAAGACATGTACCTGCACTTTCATGTTTTATTAGCAGAGTTCTCTTCCTCACTCTAGACAAAATTGCTAAAATGTGTTGATTATTAACATTTTTTTTTTGAGCTATGTGATTTATATTTTTGCTTAAAAGCCAGGGAGAGATGCCGGTCTGAAATCTAAGTACCTCTTGACTCCAATGATCTCAACTCTTTCATCTCAGATTCTCAGCAGATTTATTGCATAATAATAATATGATCCTTAACTTCCTCCAAGTTATCCTGCATTGCAAATAACTCTAATACCAGATAGCTCCTCTGCTGTCCAAAGGCATTTTTGCTGTCTTCTAGAAACCATGGTTAAAGCATGACAAGGGAAGCACTGCATTTTGGGCATAAATGTTTTGTATTAAGGTAATTCAGTCCTTTCACTACATGGTTAGGTCCTAGTTCACAGTATAGGAAAGGTGCTGTGGGGTTGTGCCTTTTGCTTCCAAGACAGTATTGTAGTTGTCTGTAAATAACTGCTTGTGTCCTGTTACCACTGGATGAGAGCTGTGGGGTTCGACAAGACACAGGCAGACTGAAACTGAAATTACCAGAAAGGATGTTTCAGCAAGATAGGTGTTGGTCTCTTCCCAAGTCAGAAGTGACAGGACAAGAAGAAAAGGCCTTAAATTGCATATTAATAACAGTTTGTTCACTGAAAGGTTTATAAAGCGTTGGCACAGGCTGCCCAGGGAAGTGGTTGAGTTGACAGCCCTGGAGATATTTAAAAGGCTTGTAGATGTTGCCCTGAGGAACATGGTTTAAGGAGGGGATTTGGCAGTGGTGGGTTGTGGTTGGGCTTGATGATCTGGAGGGCCTTTTCCAACACAAGTAATTCATTATTCTATCTAGGTTAGATTGTCCTTTTCTATATTAGTAGCACATTTGTGGCTAAATTGTAGTTATCTCTCAGAGCTTACAAATAGATTTCTTAATCCAAAAAACATATGATGTCTTACTGTGTTAATCAGAATTTTAAAAACGAGTCATGAAGACTTCAGAAACTGACTTGCTCTAGATAATATAGGTTTGGTTGGTTTTGGGTTTTTTTCCATTTAACAGAAGTCAGCATTACATACTTTTTCCTTTTCCAGCTGAGTATACAGGCTCTTTGCCCTAAATATTTTACCAAATCATGCTTACCCCTTCCCTACCCCACCATCCACTGATATAATTTATCACACAGTATGTTCATGAACTAACCTTCCACTGACTTTCTTGGTTTTAATATTTTGGAGAGCAGGTACTACCCAGCATCAATCAACCCTTTTTGTTTTGTTTAACATCTATAAAGGTCAGCTTGTTCTCTACAGAGCAGGTATTGTTTACAGACCTTTCTCTGCAGTTTCACTGACTACAGGCTGCTCTCAGTTGAGGTTTGAATGAAAAGTTTACTCTTCAGGGAGAGAGGCTCCAAGCAAAGACAAGCTAAGGGCAAATGCGTAGCTTTGAGACAGTCTGATTATTTAATAATTCTGTTGTGATAGAATGTGCTGTCTGTTATTTGAGGGTCAAGGTAATGTACAGCTTAGCATCCTGTTACTGTCAAGTCTGTGGTCATGTGCTGGTTTTGCATGCTGTGACCTGGCCCTTGCAAATGTGTTTGTTAATTGTACCCATTTGTTTCACATTCAGTGACAGGTACAGTAGCTGAGGGCGTCATTCATGTTGTCTTATTTGGGGTGTTTGCCTGAGGCGATAGAGATGGAAGTTCAGATTCCTGTGTAGTCAAGGTTTTTCTGCAGAGGGCTATTCAAACAGCTCTCTTGTCTTTGTTGTCTGGACTAGAAAGACAAAGGCACCTAAATTGGTCATCCAAAATTAGGTTTTGTCATTTGTTTTGGTCATGATGTGTGCTGCCAAACTTCCCCAGTTCACTGGAGAGCTGTTCATTTGAAGCAGCTTTAGATATCCTCCCTTCTTTTCTGTGACATTACTGGTAGAGATGATTAATAGTCACTGAGTGAGGTGCATGATCTTCGTTGTTCAGTGTCTAACCATTGATGCTTCCTGATGACCTTGGGTTTTATCCATGTTTTGCTGCTGTTGCCAGCAAAAGAGTGGAAGGTACCAAATACAGTGGAATACATCCTGAGAATTACAATTAGAAGTGGAGCTTGGAAAACCAAATTAACTTATAAAAATGTAAGGATTACTGAATGGAGTGAATTAATAGAAATCATCACGGCTGCAATGCAGGGATGAGAGCAATCAAATTTGTCTACTCAGTCAGCCTGGAGGAGATACTGTGATATATACAAGAACCAGCTGAGCTCTAATGGTCACTTAGTCATCAATACTTAGATTGCCAGTAACAGCAGGGCAATTATGAGGCCGATTGATTTCAGGAAATCATTTTGCAGGAAAAATAATGTACATTTACTAATGCAGATTGCCTAGAGGGAAAGGTATCCTTTTGTGCTCTGCAAAAAACCCTGTGGTTTATGCACACTTCTATTCATTTTTCAATTAGATCCTACACTTAATTGACTAGAACATATTACTTGTTGTACTTGACTACAACATATTACTTGTTGTCCTTAAAATAATTATAACATGAGCAGAAGAAAATCTCTATCTTTTTTTTACCATGCTATTGTGACTTTTAGCACTGCATCCTTTTAGCTTGTATGTGAACAAGATTCAATTCCTCCTGCTTTTGTGTTTTGGAAAAAGCAAATGGATTTTAAAAAAATGCATCATCATATATGAAGAATTACTTTAACACTTTAGGAGCATCCTTAATGAGGTATATTAGAAGAAGTTTTGTCAGTGTAGTAGGCTCTTTCTACTCCTGCACTCCCTCCTGTTTCTAGCTTTTCTGGAACTGGAAATCAAAGCCTGAGCTTTAAGCTATTCAGTTGCAGCTTATAGTCGGCGTGATTTCTGACATGGGTTTGAACGCAGAGCTTTTCTTGTTTAGTCACCAAAGTTCAGTCTTAAGACACTGAATGAATGTAACAGCTGCTACACCACACTGACAATACCTTCTCGACCAAGAGAGAAATCTGTGAGCACAAACTTCAGTTTGACCTAATGGAGTGGACAAAAGAAATAAGAGTTCTACATACAACATGGAGCTATTACTAAACTTAGACTAAAATTTGTAATGCAAGGTGGATGGGCTAGGACTAAGTCATGATCACATCTAAAGAGGTATCAGAGAGCATTAATTTACAGCTATGTACTATGTACTTTCAAATTATAGGTTATCTCATGCTGTATCAAGTGAATAATTTTCTAGAGCTTCACCTGCCATCTATTGGTGGAAAACAGAAAGTAGAAAATTATTTGCCTATTTAAAGCTTGAGATATAACATTTAAAAGGTATAAATTACCAGTATGATGGTTTAAAAATGAAAAATAAATTCTTTCAGTGTAATACAAGATATTTTTTATTTAGGATGAGTTGGAAACAATTATGTCTATTTTAGTGATAGCATTGCTAGGGTATGCAGTCATATTCATTCAAAGAGATCTCACTTAGTCTTAAAGTGTACAGAATTTGATCTATTAGCATCTACTATTTTGGAAATAAAGTGGAGGTAACCAGGTCAAAAGTGAGTCAGCTCAGGGGAAAACTGGGAGAAATTTTTGTATCTTGATGGAGGTGATTAAACATCCCTGCAAACTCTCAGTAGATAGTAGATAGTGTGCAAGAGGTAGCGAATAGAGCAAAATAAGTAATGTATCTTTGAATTCCACCCACATTTAATGTTTGTTATATTAATAAAGAAGAGTTAATTTATAGTTGCTAAATTTTTATGAAAATTTTGCAAGGCTGCAATAAGCCAAATAACAGAGTGACAGGCAAGCATACCAAACTCTAATACCTCCATAACCAGTCCTTTTGGCATTGAATTCTAAACAAGAGTGACTATAATGTAATTCAAGACTGATATTTGATAAGAACATTAGCATGTATCTACTATCTAACTGACTGAAAGTATAGATCAAGTATCTCTGCATGCCCCAAGATCTTTAAAACAGCTCAGTTAGAGACAAATTTGTAAATGCTTTACTTACAGTGAACTACATATTGAAGAAAAAATAGTACTATTGAAGACTGGGTGATATATTTCAGAATTAGAACCTTTATACTTTTACATCTTCATCACAAAAACAACAACAAAAAGTTTCTTAGTATAAGATTAATTGGATGCAATAAGTATGCAATGGATTCAAAGGGGAATAAAAAAAGCTATTTCCCAAGCCATCTTCTCAATTGCACACTCAAACTTACATGCAATGGCCAATTATGAGCAAAAGAATTTGCAAAAAGAAACAGTTTGTTTGTTACACATAGAAATAAGAAGTAAAAGCAGCAAGCAGGATGTCAAATGCACATTTATTCCCAGTTTCAAGTTCATGCCCTTTAACTCTGTATTAAACTAAGAAAAAGCAAAGAACAGCAATTGCTAAAGTAAACAACTTCAATACAAAAAACTTACTGCAACAGGCAATAAATCTAGTTCCATGTGAACTCAAGGAATACTCTAAATTTACTCATATTGCAAAGGACCATTCTTTTCTGCTGCAAGAAAAGGGCACCAGCTGGATGAGAACACATTGCAAAGGGGTGGGCTGTAAGGCTCAGTCAAACTGACCACAACACATTTGACTGGGGATTTGCTCAGGGGCCCATCCAGCATAAGGCTCCTGGGAGCACACAGCTTGAATCAAGCAGATGCAGTTACCTGAGCATCATTTAGGTTATATAAGCCATGTCAGTAACTAGGGATGGGACTTAGAACATTTTAGAACAATCATAGTCTTTGGGCAACCAGATAAATGGGTGAATACATAAAGAATTATAAATAGGACTTGTGACTAATATGTAGTTCTGCAAAGTACAGGGCTTTATTGGTGGATGCCAGTTTCATAAGCAGTCTGTTGAATTACTAACATGCAGGATAACTGAGTGTCAGGCTCAGAGACAGCCCCTTGAATCTTAGTTTAAAATTCACTAAATTACCTAAAATTCTTTGACTGCTATTTAGGGATTTGCTATTTTGAGATTTTCTCCCTTCATCCATTATAGAAGTAGTTGGTGAAAAAACAAGAGAGAATTCTATAAGATGAACTGTAAACTTCTACATTTACTTTTTATTTTTCCTCTGTTTTAATTTATTTAAATTCATTGGCTCAATATATTTTTCCTCGTTAACCGTATGCTGAGCTGAGCAGAACAACTTGGTGCGAGCTGTAGATATATGACAGATGATTCAACACTTCTCTATTTCTTTAACTAATTGAAAGTGAATTCTCAAAAAAATAAAAGGATCCACAAAGTGAAATCCATAGCTGGCTTTGCACCTGTGGACCCCATGATAAATTAGATATGATGTGTATATGAGCAAGAAAAGCTTCCAAAAATAGGGAAAGGTGTTAAACAGAAAAAAGTTCAGGCATGTATCTTTTAAATCAGTGCTTTTAAATAATCGATGGTCCACTGGCTAAAATTTAAAAAAAAACTTGAGATGAAGATAAGGTGCAATGTCAGAAGATAGTTGAGATCAAGAGGGCAGAATCTTTTCTCTGGAGAGGTGATAAATTCTGCCACATGCAATTATATTTTGTCACCTTTTGTGCTTTTTCATATGCTGTCCTAACCATTCTCTGGCATTCCATGCACCTGCTTCATGGTCTTAGAAGTTACAAAATGTGCAAATGCCTATCAGAAAATCTGGTTCCTGCCAGATCATACAAGCAGAGCTGGTCCTGGAACTTCAGACTTTGGCAGGACTCCATAGCAGGCCTGAGCAGATGGGATCTCATTTGAGAAGATATTTACACCAGACAGCTGGAGGATCCTGTACAACCTGTGTGCCTACAGAGAGATAGAACCTGAAAATGCTCTGTAGGTAATGACTGTGCGATGATTGCACAGTGGTGGGATGTTTGCTGTGCCTGTAGGATGGGTGGTTCAGTGGCCATTTCCAGACTTGCCTATGAAGCTGGAGCACTGAGGTTGTGGTGTCACAGCTGCACATGTAGATGGGTGCTGGATGGTCTAATCTGTTCCAGCTTCCTTAGTGGGGCTGAACACTAAAGCTGCGAACAAAATTACTTAGCTTTAGGTCAAATAATCTATGAAACCTTGGGGTTTCACAGATGGCTCTCCTGAGGACTGTAGGAGTGATAAAGCACATTTGCAAGCAGTATAGTTTCTGGAGTAGAAGTACTGTGGTTGTTGAAAAAGGAACAAAAGAAAGATAGTATCCTGGATCAATTACTTTAAAGTTTGATCAGTTTATGGGAGGAGGTATAGGATGTGCTTGACTGCAGTAATGGTGACTTGAGGCCAGCTGACAGGCAAGGTCCCAGGGAGTCTGCTCCCTGATGATGGGAAGCATCTGCCAAACACCACAGACAGGGCAGTGCAAGACTGTCTGTGTGCTTCTTCATTCGTGCAATTAGTGCACTAATCATTTTTAGTCTAGAGCTTTTCTCAGTACCTCTGAAGTTATATAGATTGCCACCACTTCAGCAGTGTTTAGGAAGCTCAGAAAACTTGAGGTCATTAACATTATTGAAGCTTAAAACAAAGGGGAAAAAAAAAGAAAAATAAGAAGAAAACTATGTGAAATCCCTTTCTCCTGCCTCTTCTGGAAAAAAAAAAAAAAAAAAAAGATCATTCCATGCCAGTAGCAGCTTTCTCTTTTACTTGAAATCAACATCAGAGTAAGTGAAAGGAATCAAGTAAATGCAAGCAAACAGATTTTAAACCAGCTGGCATCTACCTCCTACAGCAAGCAGAGAAGGCAAATCTTTAGCAAAGCTTTTATAACCTGTGAATTGTTGTAAATCAGATCTGATATGTTCAATCGTACTTTTGCTCAGTGTCTTTTTTATTTAAGGTTATTGCTTTACTTTTCAAGTAAATATGTTCTATGTTCTGAGTAGCAGCAAGTAGGTGTAACATCTGCCTAAGAAGAATAAAAGTGATCAATACATAGACACAGCTTTTCAGACTCTTTTTGTACTGGCTGAGTCTCCTCTTCCAACTCTACAATAATCAATGTGATAAAAGAATGCTCAGCTTCTGTGCAAAGACTGAAACCAGGTATATCTTTTTATCTTTGCTCTTGATGAGACAAGTACAGTGATGAAGCTATCATGTCCCAAAGACTTTTGATAAGGCATATTGATCACCTTTCTTTTGAACTGAGAAGTACATTATTCCTTTTGTCTCAGCAGCTGTGAAATTCCTAATTTCTCTTCCTCACTGTGATTAGTGACAATTGCATTTAGACTTCAGTGAGTAACTATTGTGTGTTTGTTTTCTTTCCAGCCATCTAATGAATTGATATATGTGTAATTCTAATTCACATTTTTCCAGTGTGATAACAAGTGTGATACTAACAGCTTGGCTGTTCTGTGAAATTTCAATTGAATGTCTCCAGGCTTCAGCAGAAAATCAGAACATCTGCTTTCTGAACTGTTTTTGGACTGGCTCAGTGACTCAAGTTGTAAAACCAGAAAAAAAATCAAGTAAACTTTCTTTTTATTTGCCACACAATTGAATAATCAGAACTGATAGGAATTTTTTTTTTTCTTTGATTGAAGTAAAATCTGGTTGTCTACATTTTCCTTTCAAAAGCCTGTATTGGAAAATATCCTGAACTGAATGTCAGAGGGGTAGATAGAAAGATCAGGCCAACTTGAAATTAAATAGTGGTTCATTTTCAAGTAATGTTGGGTTATTAATTTCAATGAGCTCATGTTTCCAACCAAAATGTCATTTCTGAATTAGGCACTAAAAACTGCACTGACAAAATGCTGATTGAAGGCTTTTAAAATTTATTTCTTAAGTATTGAGAAAATTTAATCAGCACCATTTCTTTTGTAACATATTCATGATATTTTGAATAAATAGGCATTTTCTGATGAGAATTTCTAAGCAGTAGCAGTCCTTTTTGATGAACAACAAGTCGTACCTAAGTGACCAGAGATTTTTCTCTTCTGGCCTATTCTGCTTTTTGCTGTTATTCACAAAGTGGGTAAATTCTCTACTGAAGCATAATTATATTTAATTTTCTGTAGTCTGTCTACTAGCAAGGAAAACCAAAACAGAAATACAATCATTGACTTGTGAGATTTACATCCAGAGAGATCTTTTGCTATGACTTTATACAGAGCCATACAAATCTTATAACTCAGAGGAATGGCAATAATAGAATAACCAGTAAGTCAAACTGATAAAATTGAAGGTTGCATAAACCTCAGCACATCTATGGTAATTCCGCAGTTCTGTGCCTTGTCCCAGACATTGTATATCATTGAAGAAAATTGTGATTTAATTGTGGGAGAAAGAAAACATGAGTTCTCTAAATCTATCTTATTAGCTATCATTGTAACTGGATTGCAAACCAATGAACTCAATAGGAAGGGTTCCCTTTCTGTTCATATCCCTTATATAACCCTTTAAAAAAAAAAAAGCTAAACTGTTTTGAGCTGAGGAAGAAAATTTCTACAGAGGTAGATATTCTATACAACCATTTTAAGCCTGATTAATAGAAAGCAGTTCTTGCATACTTCTCAGAATTATTCCTTGGAACTTGTCCACAAAACCATCACTGTGGAAGAATTATGGATTTATGGCTTGCTTTATGGTATGGTATTCTTCTCATTTTCAGCAAACCAAGACCAAACGCCCCTACTCTCTAGGAGATACAGCTAGTGAGGTCAGGAAAGTAAACTTCTATAAAACTCATTTGGCAAGTTAATGTCATTTATTGGTCCTTTGTCAAAAGGTTGGCTAGAATCTTGCAAGTGCTCCAGTGCTGTGGAATGTCACCTGGTCACTTCTGGCGAAGTACCAGATATTGCCAGGATGGATTGTAATGAAAGAGCTGGCCCTGCCATCTGGCATACACATCCAGCCATGTGCACATGCTCTGCTGAAAGCCCTGTTGGCAGTGCTGGAGATGGGAAGTCATATGCCAAGCACAGTGGGCTTCTGACCACCTGAATTTGTGCACGATTTGGCACTCATTTCATACTGCATCCAAGTTGAGCAAACTGTCAAAATTTATGGTTATGAATTTATGGTTATATTCATGGTTATGAAGCTCAATTGCTCACAAACAGATAGAATCCATGTGTTTGCATCAGTGGCTGAGCTACCCAGACTTTAGACAGAGCTTGTTCTCTTCAAATGTCTGTGGTCAGGAGAGCCCACGTTTGTGTGTGCCTCTAAAGCAGTTTTGGCCTTCAGATCTTTCGTGTCTTGCTGCTACTGGTTTGGAGAAAGGATTGAAGAAACTATGCTTTCTCTTTTCTTCCTTATCAAGAGCAGGAGTGGTGAGGCAGCATGGATAAAGGCTTTTCTGTACATATGTAGTGTTGCTCAAGTTGGGCATATTCCTGCATCGGGAACAGTTAGTTCCCAAGCTCATAGACAGCACATTCAAAAAGTGCCAGGCATAGGATTGCAAAAGAAACACCAAAATCAAACCAAAGACCAAAACCCAACAACAAATCAGAATGACACCCTGCTCCTACCCTCTCCCAAGAAAAGATAGTATCCTGGATCTTAGCCAGCAGCTATCCCAGGGCTCTTGGGAAGAAATTTAAAAGTAAACACTGTAAGCCCCCTTATAATCCCAAGTTATGAAGTTGACTGGACCAGTTTTTTCTCCTCTTACATTATGGAAGACTTCAGGGTTTTTCTGAATTGAAAGAGTAAACTATAATCTTCCCAGGGACCGCAATATCAGCAGAGATTGCCAGACAACTGTGTTTTCGCCTCCTCCATCACCATGTGGTGCTGGGAAAGGGTCTTTGAGGCAGTGGTGTTGGAAACATGCCTCACAGGAAATCTCCAGCCCCAGTTTGGCTTACCTGTGAGCTCCTGTTGGGATGGGCAGCAAGTTGGTGACTGGGGACCAGGATCTACCTGTGACATTTTATTCATAGTGTATTTCTTCCATTGAAGAGGTGCCACAAGCAGATCTCTGGGGAGAGGACTGTCATTGTCTGGCCTCCCTCTCATTTCCGTTTTGCTTTTCCTGCTCCCTGCAATATTATAATGTTCTCCAGTTGCCTTCACAGAGATGTCTTTAATAATGGACCCTCTCAATCCTCTGCTCAATAAACAAAATAGGGGAAAGCAGAGCTCTGCTCAAATGAGAGCAGCCTTCTGGCATTGAAACTGCTGTCATTCCTGGGCCAAGCAGAAGAGTTCTGTACTTGTGCTCTTGGTCCAAAGGAGATATTTCTTTTGTAATTAAGGATGGGCAAGAGTGAGTTATGTGCTAATAGCCCTAATTGATTTGGATTATCCCTTGGTTGGGACTAATTTCTTTAGCCATGGGACATACCTGAATGTAGTGTCTCAGACTGGGAGACTGGCTTTTAAGGTAATATCCCACAGACACAGAGGCATCTGATGTGTTTCATGGCACTGAATTGTCAAAATATTAAAGTGCAAGTGTTTGAATCTGTATATGCCTAATGAGCTCTTGTGTTTGAACACAACTAGATTTTACTTGCAGTCAAGACAGAATCTTTGTGTTTATTTAATGCTTGATGGCTGGCAATATGAATTATTTATAGTCAAGGGAATGGGGTTATGAATAAATTGGTTTTTATTTATAACATTTATTAAAAAACATTTACTAGATACGGGATTTAATTTGTTCATCCATGAATTTAAACCAAGCAACACATTGCACCTTATAGACTTTCAGCTTCTACTCCAGTTGGTCATGTTGATAGGATCAAATAGTTTTGTATCTACTACATTTAAAGAAGCAATGCTCTGCTTCCTGATGCATGCTGGAGAAGGTGGCATATTGTGATGGGAAATTATTATTGTCTTATAGAAGCTTAATTCAGAGTAGACTTTTAGAGTAGTGAGACAGTTGCAGCACGGCACAGCAGTTAGCACTCTTATGTGTACTTGAGATCATAACTTGTGAGAGGTCACCAAAATTTGTAGGTACATGCATAGATTAAGGCTGCAGTAGTCCCTGGGACTGGTCACATGCTGAAGTTGAAAATACACTGAAGTGTCCTTCTGTATAGATATATAAATAGTGCACCAGTTTGTAATTTTAACACTTTTTCTGCAGCTCCACTGACTTTAATATACCTGTGCTATTCTTTTCCTTTATAATAATGAACTGTATAAACTCCTGGGGATTTTATCAGAGCTCAATAGCCCAGAAAAATAGGACAGAAAATTGGTGCAAAGTATTTCTTACTATCCTGACATTCAAGGAGACTGTGATGGGTTGAGTTTCTAAATGCTTAAGGACTTTCAGCCAGCTTTTGCTCTTACACAAGTAGAGATTGATTACACTAGAGAGACAAACTATTTGTTTGTGTTGGACTAAGGTCAGCAGTACACTGTTTGTGCCAATGTGTCATAACTTTTCAAGAGAGGAATGTGATGCTGAGGGTTCTAAAAAAGGGCAGGTGCGTTACATGGTTATTAATCAGCCTTTGTGGGAATGTTCCTGGGTTCGAAGTCTCCATGTTAATAAGTCTTGGTGAACTAACATTTATTGGGTGATGAGCCATCAGTGTCTATACTTCGAAATAGTCAGGTGTGGTGAGGGGTGAATTTTTCCATCTGGTACAAAATACAGTCTGCTTGCTGGCAGTGAAATTGGGAAGTATAAGTCTTACCTGGGGCACTCTCAATCAGCATGAATCACAACACTCATTTCCTCCTCTTCATGTTATCCATCTTTAGTGACTTTCTTCTGTGAAAACAGCCTCCATCTGCAGAGATGCCACTTGATTTTGTTGGCTATACACGTGGTGTAGGCACCTGCCACTGGATCACCATTGATTTCATTGGTAAAAGCCAAGGGACAAAAAAGGTAACTTTGCATTAGCTGTCCCAGAAATGCAACTAATGCAGCAACTGTTGGAGAGCAACCATATACAGTGGGTACCTGCTGATTTCTGTTTGCTTCATTTCAGTATTTTAAACAAAGACCAAGCAAATCTTTAGTCTGTATTTTAGCCAGCACACCAAGACTTTGACATCATCTTGCCTTGCCACGTTTTCCTCAGGGGATGGTGACTGGGCTGACAGCCCATTCTGTGGTTATGTTCTGCTTAAGCTTGCTCGCCTTCACAGCACCAGCGAAAGAGTACTGAAAATCCTGAAGACTGTGAGAGCATGGACACTGTCTTGTTTTGTCACATCTGAATTGTTCTTATTCTGTATTCTTTTGAAGAATGTCTTCTCAAAAATATTCACAAGGCAAAGTTATGTCTTAAAAATGATCCAGGACATGCATTTTCTTTCAATGTATTGTAGAAATGCTGGACTACTTTAATAACACTATTACCGTCGTCCCTCATGCTCTTCCAATACCTCTGAAATCCCTTTGCTAGCAACCCATAATTTCAATGCTTAGAGTGAAAATCTAGAGTACTTGATCCCTAAAGGTAACATAAAAAAGATACTAGCACCAACAAAATGTGTAGGGCTGTCCTTGTAAATTGTTACAGAAGCTGACATGAAGATTCAGGATTATATCCAGAGCATCTTAACTACTGTGATTTAGGTAGACCTGCTTGCAAATAGTGTATAGTTTATACTGCAGCCAGAAACTACTATGCATAAATTATCTGTGAAATGCTATAACTGCAGCAACTCCAAGCTTTAGCAGAGACAGAACCTTCTACATCTTCTACTCCCATGAACTCCCTTGACATCTGTTTGGGAGACAGAAGTCACTGGAGCACAGTCAAGGAGCCACGTAGCCACCTCCTGGCAATGCCTCTGTGTTAGGAAGGATTGCACAGTGTCCCTCTAAGAGGGAGGAAAATACCTGATGGAGAGGAAGGTACAAGCAGCTGGTGGGACATCAAGAAAGCGGTGTGTGCTGCCAGGTCATGTTCCAGGACAGGTGGACTCAGCCTGCAGCAAGGTCCAAAGAAGGGCTGGTGTACATCAGTGAGCAGAGGAATGGTGAGTTCACCATTTGAGGGGACCACAGAGAACTTTTCTCATCAAAGATACTGTGGGGTGAACATGGAGCTTTCAAAGTGGAGCTTTTTCAGTTTACCAGAAGGAATTGAGCGGTACCTGTGGGAAGGGGGACTCTGTACTGCAGTACAGCCGTCCTGTGGAAACTCACACCAAATCAGTTAAGTCAAAGACTTGGATTCACTTACATGGTTCTTAGGAATCAATGAATCTTCTTTGTATTCTTTGAATCAATGTATTCCTCCAGACTCCCCTAGCTTTTTGCAAGATGAATAAGGGAGACCCAAATACCAGATGGAACTATGAGGGAGATTTTCCAGTGTTGTCTCGTCAGAGAGAGTGACAGGGCAGGGAGGTTCTGAACATGTAGCTTCTTCCTCCCTGGCTTAGTGGCTTGTGCAGAAACCCATCCTCTTAAGAAACTTCTCATTTGGTGCCTCAGGGTGTTTTCAATAGCACATTTCTGCAGAAGTGCCCTCTTTAATAAGTGTGAACAAAATCTGTCTGCTGACACCAACATCTGGATATCAATTCAAAAACTAGAAAAAATCCTGCATCCCATGAAAAGAAGGTGGCCTGTGATGCAACACGTGTGGGATTTGCACCAAATATGGTTCATCAGAGCATTAAATTCACACAGATTTACCAAGGACTAATTAGTCAATAGTATCACTGATTTATGTTTCTGTCCTTTTGCAAATTTGCTGCACAGTTTTGGTCTGATTTTCACCCTCTGCATCCTGGAAGTGATTATGCCTACCTGTCATGCTGGTTATGTTGCCACATGAGAAGGACATGATCTGGGGTTGAAATAATTCGAGTGTTCGATCATTTGAGCCTGAAACTACTCCCACTCAAAAGAATTTGTTTGTCCATGTAGATATTGCATGGTGAAAAATACCAGAAACTCTTTGGGTTTTTACATTTTCTGCCTCAGTATTCATTTCAGCCACTGAAATGGTATGACAGCAGACAAGGAGCTTTACTGCAAAACTGCGGAGCCTAGAATCTTCACACTGGTTTTGGAAACCAGGCCTAATGGTTAACTGGTATGACTTTTTTAAGTCATATCACATGTGACATGGAAATGCTAGTGCAATATCCTCCAGACATCTCAGCTGATGTCCTTTTCTAATTTGATGAGTAGAAACAAGTCTCTGTGCTGTATAAATATGATGATATTCAACTTACATTGTGTATTTTGAAATAAAGCACGACAGAATATTCCTCTGGCTCTATGTGTATCCTGAGGGCCTTATTTATGACACTGCTTCAGGTGTTAGCAGCTCTGCCTCTTTTTGCTGCAATGCATGGGAATACAGTGAAGGGTTTGGCCTAAAGTCAGTCTTCCATCTGGTCAGTATATAAGTGACAGTGTAAACCCACTGAGATCACATCTTCACCACAGTGTTAAAAATGCCTCCAGTCATGGTGCTGGGGATGGCTGTGGAGCAAAGTGTCAACAGCAGAAAATGTTACTGGACCTCTGTGGAAGGATAATTTTTCCAGGGCAGTGAATATACTATTCCAAAGGCAAGGGAACATATCCAAATTAAGCTCACTTCTCCCAAAAGTAGTATTTTTTTGACAAAGCAAGGATATTTATAATATTCCCTTCTCTTTTTTACTGAGATTTGAAATTTCATCCAGAAGAACTCTCTGCACAAATGCAAAGAAAAGAAAAGAAAAGATTCTTGTCTTTTTGTCCTTTTGTCCTTTTCCTTCCTTCACTCTTCTTCATTCTCCCTTGCTATATAAATATCAAGGAAAATCAGTGCTGTTAATTCTTTCTGGCTGTGGCAAAGATTCCTCTAAAATATGTTACTCCAATGGACAGCAATAATGCAAAAAGAATCTTTGAGTACTAGCACAAAATAATCCACAGAGGATTACATTTTTGCACTTTTTTCCCCCACAAAAATCAATGTGACTGTTATATCTGACTGGTTTCCAGATTTTTCACCTTAAAGATTAAAGATTACTCAACCATTGGACTACTCTTGAGACTGTGCCAATCCTTTCTTTATTATTATTTTCTTCTTTTTTTTTCTTTTTTTTTTTAATGAGAGTCAATTGTTCTTTTAAGCTTAGTAAATTCTCAACTTGCCAAGCTAAATATTCCAGACAAGGAGCTACTTGTCCAAAGTATTTCTGCTATGGTAATGCACCCTGACCTTTCAAGCAAGGGGCATTTCAGGTTATGAAACAAGCCCTCAGCATGTGAGTTGCTGCTGGAATGTCAGCCTTCTTCACTCCCCTTTCATGCCATGTCCCTGCAACCTGACAATTACTCATGGGGCCTGCCTTAAAGGTTGTTTTATGGCTGTAACTTTGGCTGCAAGACTGTTGGCACTCCTGCAGAGAGAGCAAGTGTGCTTGAAATCAAGTTTTGTACTTAAAAACCTGTCTGTGCTGTTAAGGAGAGCACAGCTCTAACCTCTTGTTGCTCAGGCTGTTTCTGTAGCCCCTGTGACACTAGTTAGTCCCTTTTGCTCCCATGGAAGATCCTGACTGTACCAGAAAATGCCCATCTGAGTAATGTGGATGAGATTGCTGCTCTATCTGCCACGACAGGAATTGTGCCCAGCTGTAGACTTTAGAGATGTTAGTTGTTTTGCTTCATACAAAACCAGACAGCAAACCTCACTCTGGTCTATAGGCAATCCAGGCACTGGCAGCTACTGTGTTTTACTTCTCTGAGCATCTAGAGTTCAGCTTCATGAGAACAACCTGCCCATGGAACTGCCCACTTCCCCTTCCCTCTTCCTCTTCCCTTCAGGTGTGCTATCCCAGGTAAAGCCTGGCAGCTGCTGAAGGTCTCCAGGTGCTAGGTAGGTGGTAGAGTTGGCTCTACCCTTCTTCTGTTCTCAGTTCCCAGGTGGCATTTTTCAACTGATGCTGCCATGACAGGGAGAAGAAAGCACTCTGGAAAACTTAAGAGTCTGCTTCTTCCGTGTGAGTTAGGAGATATTTAAAGGTATAGTATGACTTTCTCCTAGGGCAGGGAGAGAGGACGTGTGGGGAAAGCATAACATTTAAGGTTTGGTCAGGGAGTTGTTTTGCTTTCTGATCTACTCTGAGATTTTTGACTTCACACAATAATCTCAACTCCAGTGCAAGGGTAAGGAATGACGTCACCCATGACGCTGCCTTCCTTGCGTGGTGGGGTGGGAATCACTGGCTTTTCTTCCCCCTTCCAGGTCCTGGCAACTGCTACTGATGGCCATGGTGAACTTGCAGGACAGTTAGGTCAAAGTAGGTGAAGTATATTCCTGGCTGAAGAGACCTTTAAAATTTCCAAATCAAGTCTCACATGAACCAATTTTTAAAGTGATGCTTTCCACACTGCTGTCTCCCCATCCTTCATATTCTCTGTCTGAACAATATTCTTGAATATATTTTTTCTGCTATTGTATGGATTAGAATGTTGTACCAACTTCCTACTCAGAAGAGCCAAGCCATTAATAGATAAGAACTTCTTGCCAATGCCGATGAGGCAACAACAGTATTGTCTCTCTGCCTTGCCTATGGAAGCTGGCAGCAATGATTTAATCATGGCCTGAGCCAAACCAATAAACTCTGTTGTGCCTTTTGAGTAACAGTGGCCTGTTATCAGAGGCAAAAAAAATATGGGGGGAAGAGTAAGTACTAAAGGCTAAGCCGGATAGTTTGTTTGTCACTCTTAAATTGAACACAGGTATGGGTTTTTTCCCCTCTGTTCCCTAATTTCTCTTTCCACTTTGTTTAAAAGTCCAGAAATTGAGGGTTTATAATCCAGAGGGCCTTTCATTTGTTAACATTGTCCTATTCTCAAGATTCAAACAGCACAGCTCCCCCAGAGAGGGACTCACACTGACAACTAAACCAGATTCTTGCCCTGTTTTGATACATAGTCTGGCCTCACGCACATCTACAGATTGAAGTGCTGGTTTTGCAAGAGGGTGTTCTGCATGGCTGTGGGTCACAGCATGTCATCAGGCTGACTCCTGTTATGTGCCTCTGCTCCCAAATCTCGGTGGAGTCTCCAGTATTCCACATAATTTTTCTTTCCTACGTTCAGTAACTGTGCTTCATTTCCTTAATGAAACTAATAGGTAAAATTGGAGAGATTTTAGCTGTGGGATATCAAAACCATACTGCACATGAGCAGCCAGCTTCCCATCCCTGTTTGTCTTTGGCTCAAAGATTTTATTTGTAACTGAGTACACTTGTACTTTGTACTGTAACATCGTATTGTAAACCCTTCATAACCTGAGAATGTCAGCCTGGGCTCATGGGTATTTGCTGTCTCTCAAAAGAGTGAGATATGCTGCAGCTGTCCAGATTTGGCTCTGGGTATAATGTAAAATAACAAACTTGTGAGGAGTTATTGTGTCAGCCTAATGAGTTATGTTCAATAAGCAATGCAGCAGACATACATACACTTTGCTAACAGACATGAATATAGGACTGTAAAAGGACTGTGAAACTTCCTTTAATATGTTTGCATAGAAAATCGTGATTTGAAATAATTTCTCCTTTGCAGAGTTGCTAGATCACTTATGCCTGTGTAATTGATTTACAAACACCTTTACTCTGTTAAAAAGTTATTTACATGCTTGACAGTATCTTTGCTATCCATACTCCTCGTGTGTAAGAAGCCTGACAGTTAATGCTAAGCTTAATTCCACATGTTTGCAGAAGCAAGCCCACAGATAGCTGTTAATTTCCCTTGGTACCCTTATAAGCCAATATGTTTCTGCTATTTTATTTGCAAAATAAACACTGTACATTTACTTAATTATATTTGATGTCATAATTTCAGGGCTCAGGCCTACAGGGCTCAGGGCCCTCAAGGTAGCTTTCCTCATTATTAAACATCAGTTGTATAGCTGTAGTTAGTAAATTATTATTAAAGACGTGCATTACAAATCAATGCACAGCAGTAATAAAGTGAGAAACACACAAAACACACCTTTACAGTGAAAAATGTAATTTTCCAAAGGGAAAGCAAATGTTTATTTGCTATTCTGTCCTCTCTGAATGAATGTATGAATGAATAATAATATCTGCATTCTAAAAAGGAAAATAATGAGAAACAGCATTCACATTGAAGTGGGACAGATATTGTTGCTGCTTTTAATATATTTTTAATTTCAGCTAATGTTTAAAACTACTTTAAGGGCAGAAATGACTTCAGCAGGGTCTGGCCACACCAGTGACTATATCCTCATGGACCAAGCCTTCTCAGCAGATGGATATGTTGGTCTCTCTCCTCTTTGTTTCCATGCAGTTTTCAAAAAACCTGCAAGGGTCATCCTTTATCCACAGCCCTCTACTCAACACAGGGCCTCCTTGCTGCCTGAAACAGTTGTCCCCATGTTTTTTTAATATATTATTTTCTTTTGATCCCACCTTGCATGATTGTTTGTCTTCAGTAGCAACTGTGTAAGTGAAAACATGGAAGTCTGAAATATTTAAAGCACAACTCTTTAGCCATAGTTCTGGTACAGCAAAATTGGCTCCTGCACTTCATATTGCATATCATAAAATGTAGTGCTGGCTGAAAGAATCACATAATAATTCTGGTGACAGAATTGGAAGATATATTGTATGCAACCAGCTCTGTATTTGCTCAACATATTTAATTACGTGGTAAAATTAATTTATCAAGTTTTCATATTTATGCTTTGACTATTCATCATCAGGTTTCTGTATGCATTTTTGGAAGGGTCTTTTTTGGGTCTAGTCCAAGCACTGCTGAACTGCTCTGATTTGTTGGATATGTCACTATAGTTGCAATGCTTTGCTGCTGCTTTTTTTTTTCTTTTGCATTTTTATGCTCTGAAAGTAACATCTTTTTCTTTATCTTTTTTAAAGATAAAGACATTCCCTGCTGATACATCTAATCCTTTTTTCGATCCCTTTACAACAGTACCACAGTTTTCTGTAAGTAGAACATGCAAATAAAAAACTGTGTTTTAACACAATTCCAACTGATTTTTTTAAGTGTCAGAAATCTATGCACTAAGCAATCCTCAAAAAAATAAAAAAGATAAATTCCAAGTAGAAATTAAGAGTATGAAGCAGTTAAATATTTCCATTATACAAAATGTTGCCTGCATTCAGACATTGCTGCTTACTAGACAGAGGACTAAAAGTTAAAGATCAAGGTTCACCACTAATGAAGTAAGTCCCAAAATGTTGTTCATTTCAGGAGGACACTTTTGAAGCTCCATAACATCTTTACAGGGAGCAGTAGGGGAATGGGAAGACTTAGTCCTCTGTCCAGCAATTGCATGGCCTCCTGCCTGAAACCACCTGCTGTGCCATCGCAAAGAGGGCCCTGATTTTCATTGAATGTACAGCTGAACTTTAAAGAATTATAGTTAGTTTGTGAATGACTACAATGGTACCTTTGTACAAACGCTCATGTTTACCCAAGAATTTGAATCCAATATTGAACTTCATTCTTGTTAAATTTTCACAGAAGATGTGACTTAGAGATTTTGGTGAGGTAAACTACATACAAACAGAAAACAGTTATCTGACAATTTAAAAAGTAAGTATGATCGAAATCTTGCTTTGATGGCAGAGGCATTATGTAATAAGTATGACCAAAAAAGTATGACAAAATTAACTACACTTTAAGAAACACTGCTTATAAACGCCATGTAAAATGACTTATAATTTTAAAGTTACATTTGCAAAATGAAGCATTTCAGACTTTGACCTTACATTTTACTGGTTGCAGCAATCTATATCTGGCATATAATCCAAGATAAGTAACTTCATTCACTGTTGGGTCATGTGAAGGTTCTGTCTGTATTTAATGATTTAAAGAAAGAGGCTTTTCTTTCACAATAAACCTGATCATGGGCTTTTATGTAAATGTGTTTTTTCTCCAAATAGCTACTTTAAAGCCTGAGTCAGTTAGCCTCCCCAAGCTTTGTAAGTGCCACAGTTGAGCTCTAATTAAATGCATTTGGAAGTACACAGGAATTTCACATCAATGTTTCAATATGTCAGCCAAGTCCAGACCATACTCCTTTATCTAAGCAAAATAGTGTGGCCCCCAAAATTAGTATTGATTGTCAGACATTATTTTTCTGTCTCTGACAGGATGAAAGCAAAATTTAAGAGGGCTATATAACATACATTTTCATAACTGGGGGGTTAGAACACTGAAATACAAGCAGAAGGTATATCAATACACTTACCTACAGAAATGTCCATATTGCAGAAAATGGCTATTTCACGACAAATTCAAATGTTGAATTTCTGTTATGTTTTGTCAGGAGAGAAGAAGTAAAGCAAAATTGAAACTAATCTTTCCAAAATCCCATCTTCTCCCCATAGATTTCCATTTCCCTGGGCAGGGTGGAGAGAAAAACTGAGATCACGAATATTTAAAATACCATTGCAATAAAAAACAAATTATGTATGATCCATCACAGGATCCTGTACATTCCTTTTAGTGAGTTATGCACAAATACCTGTGGCGAACAAGCAGCTACTCATGGGACTGCACAGAGATGGGAAAACAATTAGGAGAGTTAGGTGGCTTTGGTCCTGTGTTTCATAACCCTCTGTCCCACCCCAAAGGGAGATGTCTCTCCCCAGCAGCATTTTAGATCCTCCTGATGCACTGCTGAGGGCTTGAAGAGAGCTACACCACAGGCAGGAGCTGTAAGGGAAGGGTAGCTTGGACTTGCAGGCAAATCTAACTCTGAATGGTCTCCAGTCACATGCAGACCCAGATGGTAATATTTGGTAATTGTTTTCTTTTTTTGTTTTCTTTTTTTTTTTTTTTTTTTCTTTTTTCCTGTCCTTGCTTCCCCTTACCCTTCACTTCTCCCCCCTCTCCCCCAACTTGGAAGAAAACACTGGAATGTTATTAAGCAGGAAAAGGATTATGTATAGTGATGTTTAGAAGGTTTTACCTTTCATGTACAGCTTCAAACTTGGTGGTTCATATGCAGCTGTGTTGATTTGATCAGATGAAAAATTAGATGACTTGGTTACCTGGAATGTTTAAATATAAGCTTCAACCCAGGAACCCTCTGAATTTCAGAGATTTCCATAAAAAAATGGCAGGCATGATGGCCATATTCTCAGGCACGTGTAAGCCACATAGATTTAAATTAATGAAATTATATCTGTTTAGACCAGTTAAATATTTGGCTTAAGTGTGCTGGGCAATCAGACACATGTATAAAAAGATGCTTTGGATATCTACTGTAAAATAATCATCCAGAGCAATCACATTATGGGACTCAAGGCAATTCTTCAGCAAGTGCAGTCATCACTCTGCTGATTTCAGTGAGGCTGGGAGAATTTACATCAGCTTCACAGTGATATCGTCTTCTCATGCCATAGAGTAAGATCTGGCAGTCCTCGTAGCACAGGGACACCAAATTTCATACCCCTGCAGTTTTTAAGGTTGAGTTTTAAAAGTTGAATTACAGAGAATTTTGAATAGGTCCTATTAGCCATTTTTTACACACAGGAGAGTTTCTTTAGTTGATTTTACATTTTTCCATTTTACTAATTTTGTTGAATTAATGGAATTCCTTTTGCTTCAGAGGTTATTTTGGATCATTAGAGATGTGTTTAAACATGTTAAAAAGTGACAATAAGCAAGCAAACCTAACACAGTCCAGGAAAGCCTGGGCTCAAATAGTTTTCCCACTGTTTAAACTATGTTTGTGAATCACTTGCAGAGGGTTGCAGAATTTGAGAAATAATTAGACCAAAAAAAAAAAAAAAAAAGGTTGCTCTTGAAATAGCTGCTTTCTTATGATGGTGACTTTTCCTCCTCCCTGCCTTAGACTCTGAACCAGGTTCAGAAGAAATAGTCACCAAGGAAGAAAGGTAAGATATAGATACCAGTAGGAGCGCGTTTTAATGATCCTGACACACTGACAATTGCAGTTGCTCTGTATTCTTCCCAGGTCAGGGTCAGACATGCACCACAGGCACTAGCTGCTGTGGTTTGGCATAAGAAAGAGCCCATGCCAAAAAGCAAGACAAGGCTGTTTGATTTTTAGGGATCTTCCCCCTCTGGTTGTAAAAATAGCCCTGTCTGCTCTAATATTGTTGCGCTGAAATACTTCACCTAAAAGACAGGAGATGGTTGCTTGCTGTTTGTCTTAAATCTGCACTTCCAATATTGCTTTAACATTGCCTTTCACTGGATACTTAAAAAATATTTCATTTGAGGCATGTTTCATTTAGCGAAAGTGGGAAAGAGATGGAGATTTTGAAACCTTGTCTCCTGAAAGCCCAGACTCCCAGCTGTTAACAAAACACAGAGTAGTTAGAGGACCGACCAGCAAATTGTATGGGATTCCTGAAGAATATTCCAGAAATCTCATGTTGTCAACATTCTTCATAATTTTTAGGGAAAATACAATAATGATAAGTGTCATTCTCCAAATTGATAATGTTTTTTACCTGGATGCTGCCAGTCCCATATGTGTCATCTCCCTCAGCGCATGCTGCAATCAGGCTGGTCCCTCAGGCACAAAAGAGGTGGCTGTGGAGCCTCTGCAGAGGCTGTACTGAGAGGTTATAGCCACAGCCTCCCATTTATTCTCATTCTTAGTTGCTGTTACTGTGTGCTTGGCAATGAATTGGATAGTGAAGGATGGCAAGACCAGTAGAAGCTAATCTACATTTTTTTCTTTCTCTGTGTGTGTATACTTTTTTTTTTAATATAGGCAGAATTCACAGACAGCAAATTACAATGCTGTGGGGTGCAGTCATCTCCTAAGATTACACTGGTGTCTCCATCACCCGTGCTGAGGTCTCTGGCAGAGACTATACCGACTCCAACAGTCCAGACAGTATATACGTCACATAAGCCCATTTCACTGGCAGACAGGTACTGTGCAATTCTTTCACAGAAATATTATGATGTTTTCTGCATTAAAGGAACCAGCTTGATTTCCCTTTTTCTGTCATAATTGCCATAAAGTGTAATTTTCTCTTATACTGAAAGATTGCTGCTTGACTACTTCAGAAAAGGTGGGTTATATAAAGAAATATCTGTAACTGATAGTCTCATGCTCTGAGATAAAGAAAAGCCTACCTTAATTAACTGCTGCAGCCTGCAGTGTACCATTTCTGTGGCCGATGGCCTGGAGACAAAGGTTTGTGCAGATTTTCCTCAGGCAAGTAATTTTGTCTGAACCACAAAAGTTTTGTTTTAATAACTGCTGTTACAATTTGTTTTTTGAAATTAGATGTTCATGGGGGAAAGCTAAGTTTGAGAAATGTCTGTTCTTCTAAATGAAAAACAGAGGTCGGTTTTCTTTCTTGTTCCTCTTTTCTTTTTTTAAAAAATTTTAGTAATGTCAAGCTCCAGTGGTCTTGTAATTTCTCAGAGAATCAACAAGCTATACCACCTTTCCACAGACAGACTCTTTTCAGTTTTCTATTCTTTCATCCTACTGGTTTTGCATGCTGGCTTCTTATTCTATAATTTAATCAAAGCTGAACTTCCCAAGCTGATAATTTACTGAATATAAATGTAGCAGTGGTTATAGTCAGTACTTCTGGAGCACAAATAGTCCAAGGCTTATGAAGAAAAAATATTTCTTTGCCATCATAATGAATAAATCCTTTATGCTTTTGGATTTACAGTCAATTCCCATTTTTGGTTGTTAATTATTTTTTTGCAGCTGGTTAATTACACCTGCACACTTGTTCAGCATTGCTTACTCATCTAAAAATTTATCATTCCAGTGAAAAAGTAATTCTGAAGTTGTAGTGCTGAACTCAGCTTCTGTAAGATGTCTCATGCACAAGTGGGTGATTCTACCCCTGCTTGTCCATGAATGGGCTGCAAGGTTTCTGCAATGCAGTTTAAATCTCCAAAGTGTGTTACAAGTGTGAGATACATAACTTTCAGAACAGCATGGTAAACAGTATCAGAAATAGAGTCACTAAACCAGGGCATTCCCAGGGTTACAAACCCTCTGGGCTCTGGAGTGAATTGGTGAGAGCAAGGACCTCAGGCTCTGATTATGGCATCCTGATATGTGTAGGACTGTGGTAAATTCAGCACAGCTATATATCTGTGTATATAGATATCCCTCAATATCAGATCACACCAAAGAGCAGAAGGCTGTAACAGCAGTCTGTCATAATGGCATTTGCTGTAGCTGCTCCATTTTTAGAGTCCTTGTCCAGCTTCCTTTGAAATCAGTAGCCTGTGATAAGGGTTAGATGAAATTATAAACTGTTTTTCCATGTGAATCTTTTTATATCCTTCTTCTTGTCTTTGTTTGCTCATCAGAAATATCAAACTATGCTTGTTTTTGAATCAGCCATCAGTTATCAGCTTTTTCACTGAATTGAGTCTGACCTTTTTTTTCCCTTCCTTTGGTATTTTGAAAATGTTAATTATTTTAAATTGAAATCTGAGACTTATTGTTGTTCCCATAATTGGCTGTTTGTGCATTAATTACACAGTGCTGAGACTCTGAGGCGTGAACTTGAGAGAGAGAAAATGATGAAAAGACTCTTGATGACAGAATTATGAAACTCGCACTTCCGTCAGATGGAGAATGGATTGGGGCCTTTCATGTGCCTTCTGTCTGTTTACATTCCTCTGCTTCTGTGTACTCAACATAATGCATCGGGAAAATGTGTGATATTCCTGGCTCGCCTGGATTCACCGCGGTTGGTTAAAATTACGTCTTGGCTAGACTTTAACTTGAAGGAGTTCCTTTATTCATTTGCTGCTGGGAAATAAACCTTCAATCCTTTCTCTCTCCTGAGATTTTATACTATTAACAAAATTAATTTCTGGTTTGGTTTTGGTAAATCTAGGGCAAAGAGGATCAGCAAGGAGCATACTGATTTCTATTGGGAAACACTGTTCTGTACATATGTTAATAAGTGCACAGAAATTAATGTTATGCAGAATATTTTGATAGTAACATAGAAAATATGTCATTTTGTACAACTGAAAATTGCAATGAGCTACTGCTATTTGTTAAGAGAACCATTTTTAAAGCAGAAGAATGATTATTACATCCTAACCCCAGGACTGTTAGTCTCCACAGAATAAATGGCTGTCTTATTAAATTCCTAACCTTAACCTTCCCTCAGAGATACAAATAGCTGCAAGGGGGAGAGACACCCCACTATACAGGTATACATACCCAATACTTCCTATAGCTTGTCACCTTGACCTAAACCTTCAACAAAATCTTACTGTATTTCCATTAATGTGGAAAAAAATCCATTGTTTAAAGTAATTTGCTACTGACTTTCTAGCTTGATACTGACTTTTTTAAAGTAAGTGAGGAGCTTTACCTTCTCCAGTTTGCCTAGGCTTTAAGGCTAGCCCACGCTCAGACATCTTCTGCCCCAGCACTGAAGGTTGCAGAGCCTCGGCAGTGTGGACGTAGCTCACAAAAGGAGAATTTTTTTTCCTTCCTGGGTAAATAAACCACCTTCCTGACTGACATGAATTGATTGGTCCCTTTCAAGAACAAGAACAATGATAGTTTAAGGCATAGCTGTACCTATACCCGTGTTTTTAACCTTCTAATCAGCATGTATATCCCAGCAAACTTGTGCAGGGCTATACATCCCGTTCACCTCCAGCACCCAAGCAGCCTCTTCGTCCAGTGGAGCTATCTCAGGCATGAAGTGGGGTGGGTGGTCCAACACTAGCAGAGCCGCAGCCGCAGGGAGGGAATTGATGGTATACAGGTAACACTACCAGCTATCTCCTAGGGAAAAAAAAGGCCTCGGTTTACCCTTTTTCACTAGTGCAGGGTCATCTAGAAAACTAATAACATCTGACTGTCAGCTACAAGGTACTCTTTCAACAGGAAAGCTTTTGTGCATTTTGTATGGCTGAAGATGTATATTTTTCTGTTACTCTGTACACTGTGTTCTCTGATTTGTATTAAGATAAAATATTGCCCTTCATTTGGCACTGATTACGATGGCTTTATCTCACCTTAAGCAGTTTGTTTGTGTGGAGGTTGGGAAGTGATTGCTGTGAGACTGGGTTTCCTTCAGAGTTAGCTTCTACTGTTTTTCTAAAATGAGAGTTCTGGCTTTGTAAGACTGTGGATTGCAGTGTGAAGGTATAAAATGACTTGTCTATTTTATATTTGCTGGGACAAAAAATTAACATTAGGCTTCCCATTTAAATTCATTTAAATCCAAACATAACACTTTCTGGTTGCCATAAATTGGGTCAAAATACACAGCACAACTGTGTAGGTAGAAAAATCACATTACAGAATTTAATCAAGTGGCTCAACATGAGCAGTGGACACAAGGAGCCACAAAACCACACCTGGACTGTAGATTTAAGAGCATTCCACTGACTTTTCTGGGTAATCAGATATGACTTGTATGCTGTCCACCTGCTAGTTACAGTGCCAGGACACTTCTATTCCTTTTGTTTTAATGCCCCACTCCATCAATCCAGGGTTCTTGATGAGAAACATTAAATCCCTGTGAGGAAATCAGAAAGGAAGGAAAAACGCACAGACACAAAAGAATGCAATTTTCTGTTAGTCTTTTCTCACCACTTCTCAGAAGGTATTGGTGAGGAAGACGCAGCAGCACATTTTGCCTGTGTCCAAGTGAGAGTGAGCATTTTGAAGAACAAATAAAAAAAAATGTAACTAGAAATGCTGGTTTGGGAGAGGAAAACAAAGTAAGGTTGAGAATGGCACAGTGCTGACTAGCTGAATCTGCCTGTTAGGTAACCCCCAGTTGTGTTTGAACTGGCAACAGTTTCACAATGTCATTGTCAAGGAAAACCTATAAAAGAAACCAAACAAACAAACAGAAAAAAATCTGAACACACCCTTCAGTCATACTGATTGTGATGGAAAGGACTTTAGGAGCCCCACAATATGTCTTCAGGTTTGGGGGCAGAACAGATCCACATTAGGACTGTCTGGTCACTTAAAGCAAAATCTTTAGCAAAACTGAATGCCTGAGTCAGACTAGTCTATAAAATGTTCTGGCTCATAAACAGTCTATTAGTTTATTGTTTTTAATGCATCATTTTTACTCCCATTGTATAAAATTTCTTCAGCTGAAATAGTCAGAACCGGAAAACAAGTAATGTGAACCAAGGTTACTTTATATGGCCAAGTCTTTATAGCTGAGGCATGCTCTGGGATAGCTGAAGAAGGGCAGAGATTCTTCCTTCTTTGGTTCTCACCAGGAGAAGAGGGAAAGGCTCATGTGGCTGCTTAGTTTTTGTGGGACATTTTCTACAGAACAACTCCAAGTACGTTGCCTTGTTGTGTTTTAGTGTCTTATCCACTGGCTGCCACCATTTCCTATTCTGCAGTCTAATGGAGCTTTATTAAAACTGTTTTACTGATATTGAACTAAACTTTTAACTGTGGAATGTCATCATCTTGTTCTTTCTTACTACGTACCTTCTTCAGCCATGCTTGAGCATCTCAGTTTTCACATCCTCTGAAGAAACACTTCTGCCTCACCTCTGGTTGGGAATTACAGTGTTAGGACACCTGTTACCCAAAACTGCTGTGAACAAGACAATGTCAACATGAACATATTGCAGAGGGGCAGATATTGCAGATTTGCCCCTACAATTTAACTTTACAGGTGTTAAAGGATACTCTGCCTGAAGGTATGTCTATATAATAGTGCAGAAGTATCTGAGCTAGCTTTAAGCTTGCATATGTAGTTGTGGCAGCATGAAGCCCAGCACAGGCTATCATTATCATTGACATGTGTAAAGATAACGCATTTGAACAGCAGCCTTCTGAAGCACGGTCTCCAGAACTGGTGACAGAAAAGGGTGGCTGAAAGGATTTTGTCTCTTCAGCTCTCCTGGGAAAGGATTCATCTCATCTAATATTAAAATGCCCAGCTCTCACCTGATGAGAGATCAAAGGAACTGTCTTCCAGAGGTGCCTCTGACTTAAGTGTCTACCTTTATACTGATTAAAGTTAAGTGAGATGAATCCTGCTTTCCGTCCCTCTGGCTAGGTCTACATTGCAAACCCTTGCTGACTCAGCTGCATCATCCAGGGTTCAGCTTCGAGGTACGATTTGTGATCGGCGCAGCTCTGCCAAGCAAAGCCTTGCGCATTAGGTGTAAATAAACTGCCAGAAATATCCTTTTGTCAGAACAGCTTTTATCCCTTGTGGGAGAACAGAGAGCTGGGATAACAACTTACAGTGACATAAGCGCAGAGGCTTGGCTATAGTCATGCTCCATCTGGGAGTAGCTGGTTGATGAAAGCTCCTGCTATAGCCATGCTGGCAAAGCTAATCAGGGGTGGGCGCGGCTTTTCGCAGTGCCCCGAGTGATGCTCTGGCCCCGTCAGCAGATCCCAGCTTTTCAGCGTGAAGTCTCTAAGCAGCGGAATGCAATGTTGTCATGTTTGGGTGATTCCAGCAGAATTTATTGGCCATTTAAATAGCTATGCAAGGAGTTAAATATTTTCTCATTTTGCAGTCTCTTATGGGAGCCAACCAATTGTGCTTTGGTTTTGTGTGGCTCAGCTGTTTCCACTATTTTGTTTTAAAAGGAATAACTGGAGTTTTTTTTTGGAAATGTTGGTTGAGATTCCGCACCTCTCTCAGATCCCATCATGTGTGCAGACTTTTCATGTTTCATAGACCCTGGAAGTGCAAAATTTGAAAATTAACTCCTCCAAAGTTTCAGTTCATGGCTTCACTCTCTTGCAACAGGATGCCTACGTGCCCATTTGAAACAGAGCTAGCAATGCAGTGAAATGTTTCATTGGAGGCAGCATCATGTTTTGTTTGAACTGTTTACAAATAGCCTTTGCTTTTATTTTTTCTTTTTTCTGAATACATTTCTGGTTCATTTGCTACAAAAAAAAACTACTTGTAATTATGCAATGGAATTTTTTTTTTCTTTTTTTTTTTTAATGTCCTGATGTTCAAGGAGTTTGCAATAAATATACTGAGACTGATCTGTAATTGCATGTAAGATTAGCCTCACAACTGTGTTTTGTAAAGTTAAGCGCCGTAAAAGAAGCTGTAGGTGATGTGGAGAAGGAGGGAAGATAGAGAGTAAGTGGAGGAGAAAGCTTCTTTGGCAGCTGCAGCATTGAGTGGTGGGTAGCAGCTTTAAAGCAAGACTGCTCACACCATTTTGTTTCACCTGAGTAGCAGTGTGTATCATCAGACAGTGTATGATGGCATTTTGTTGAAAACATGCCTAAAGAGAAACTTTTACGGCTCCGCTGTTTACCTGTTCCTGTATTCATGCCTGCAATAAAAGAGATGAAAAATAAATCACAGAGTCTGAGCAATTTGTAGTCAAACCAGTCATTTAGGAGGCAAGGGGCAATATGCCAATTAAAGGAAACATCTGCTTGCTAGGAAAGTGGATCCACCATCATATAAAAAATTACAAGGCAAAGAAAAAACGGAGAGATAATTTCTTCATAAAGCCCAGAAGGTTTTCTTCAGCTTAAAGTTATAGTCTAGTGTTGTAGGGTGCCAATTGTCTGTGGGGACATTAGGTGGGGCACACTTTGCTGAATACCAGAGCCAGAAAAACAATGTCAGGATTAAAGTAGACAAACACAAAACTTGGCAGGCTTTTGGGCTTTCATCTAGGTCTCAAAAGGCATCAGAAAGTATTACTAGAGTGGAAGGGGTGGGGAGGAATGCTCCACACAGGGCTGAGAGACACCAGGTTGTTAAACTGCTCCATCGAGGAAAATTTAAAAACATACCCACCAAAAAAACCCAAAACCCAAACCCAAAACCCAAGCCTGTTCACTGTATTTTTTTAATTAAACAATTAAACAATTAAAACATTTCGTTCAGACTTTTGCCCTTGATTTTGCCTTTCTGTTAATGTCTAAATGAAAAGTTGCTTCAGAATGAAACATTTCCTTTTCCTTCAAAGATCTCTAAATCAGGACGTTTTGACATAAACTTTCCCAGTGCTCTTAGGAAATTATATCCCAGCAATGTTCACCCCATTTTCTGAGGCTGCCAAAACTCTGTATTCAGAAGGAATCTGATCCCAACCCAATTTTTCCATCTGGATCTTCTTCTATTTTTATTCTCTATGCGGGGAAATCAGAAGAGCAACAGCTCAGCGTTCTTCCAACTCTACTCAATTTATACCAAGAAAATTGATTATCCAGACAGCAAACCTAGTTAATTAATTCTCCTTAATAGAGATCTTCGTTAAAGAACAGTGTTCTGAGGTGCAGTGTAATGAGAAGCTGTGCACTAAAAGGTCGGCAAATACTCTTGTGGAATTCGACTGCAATGGAGAAGCGTGGGGACTTCAGATGTAAATCTGAACAATCTTTTGGTTCATTATCAGATGACTGATCTATGAGACTGAGTTTGAAGTCACTGAGATTAATTCTATATCTCTGGGGATGTGCTTTCTCAAGCAGAAAACAGACTTTGCATACAGGCACTGTTGATTTGGGGCAGGGGGACAGTAAGGCAATGGTTTCAGCCTGGCTGTGCTGCAAAAATCCTGCGGCAGCAAGGGGGTAGGAAGGCACCCATCGGGGTGGAGGGAACCCCAAGCCTCATGAAAGACTATGGCCATGCCTTTGCCAAGCACAGTGAAGCCTTTGGGGCTGATCAGCACTGAGATCCCCCAAGTGCAACTTGACGCGAAGGGCAACCCTGCAGCAAACCCAGAGTCAGGTCTGGTTGTGACCAGATGTGTGGGGAGGATACACCAGGGAATGAGGGAGATAAAAGATCAACTATTGCCCTTTCCCAGCCATCCCAGGACAGGTTCATGGGAGCATCCCAGCTTCTGGTGTCAGATGAGGAGAGCAGGCTTGCCCTTTTTGTGAGAACCTGGGAAAAGGAGCAGTTTAGCTGTGGCATCAGATGTGTTTGACAGCCCTGTCCATTATAACTACATCTTACGTGCTGCCGGTAGCACATACGGCCTGTGAGGTGTCTCCTCACCAGACTTTAAGATCTATGATGGTCAGGAGAATAGGGGAAAAACAACAGCAAAAAAAAGAGCAGCAAACAACTCAAACTGTCACCTGCTGGGCAGCCTAATGGCAAAGTACTGCCTGAAACATTGTTTGCCTTTTTACTTTATTTTAAAATTACAAATATAAAATTGCTTCATTACAAAAGCAATATGCAATTGATACTAATTATGTTATTTTTTAATGAGCATTTCTACAGTGTGTGTGTTTGCTGTATAATGCCAGTGAGTGCTCAGCTGTGTCATCAGAGTGGCATAAAAGCCACGTGGATCTTTATTATTTCATGCAGTGATTATTCAGTTCTTCAAGCAGGGAGCAAGTTAACCTTCCTGCATTTTTCTTCCTCTGCCTTTTTTTAGCAAACTCTTACAGAAATCCAAGAAAACCACAGCAAAAATTATTTTCTTAAAATATATTTGGTCAGTCAGCTTAGCGTCCCAGGGACTCCATGATTTGAAGAACTCAAATATCTTCTTTTTTTAATTATTTGCCTTGCTGCTCTCAAAAACAGCAAAAAAAAAAAAAACCATGATTTCTGTGCTAATTGTCTCATGCTCTGCTCTGGCTGCTGGCCCCCTTCCAGCAATGCCAGGCTTGGGAAAGGCACAAGGTGGTTTGGCATGAGACAACACAGATTAGGTGAGGTTTTCTTGGAGGGAGGAGTGCTAATAACACCCAGTACTTCTGTCCTTCTTGGGTTACATTTCTTGCTGTGTATTAGTCAACCTCTTCATTCTCCAAGGTGGGATGTGCACTGCCCTTCTGGGAGCTGAGATATTTGCAGCTCTGTGGCCACTCAGTGAGGGGCTGGGGTTGTTGAGGCTGAGAGCTGTGGTGCTTGTGTGTGTAAGAGGCTGAGAGCTGAGGCTCTGAGGTTTTGGAGGCTGCCATGTGCCTATGTTGTGAGGCCATGAGCAGATGTGTAAAGCTCTGGGGAGAAAGGTCAGTGTGAGCTGCCCTCTACCTGAGTGTGCAGAATTAGGGATTTAGTGGTAGGAGCATCACTGTGAAATTGATTACTCCTCCCTCCTGCAAAGACATTTCAAACTCGTGCCCTCCAAACCTGGGAGGGCTTTGGAGGGCACTAAACCCCCCAGGACCAATCTTTGCTCAAGGAACAGAGCAAGGTCTGCAGCAGAGCGGCAGCCGGTGCCTTTGGCAGTACACGTGCTTGCTCCCGAGGAGAACGGCAGTGCCCTTGTCACGCTGGCTACAGCTCCTTTGTGAGCACGAGGCAAGGTGAGGAGGACAGCTCCTGAGAAGCAGCTCCGCCACGGCTGCCGGCGTATGAAGAGACAGGGATGAGAAGTGCTGGAGCTGACTTGGCTCTGCAGCCCAAAGGCACTCCCCTTTTTCCACTTCCAGCTCAACATGCCAAGGCTCAGTGTAGGTTCCTGACAACTTGCCCTGGTTATTGCGAGCCACCAGGAACAGAAGGTACCTTCTCTCATGACCTGCCTCGCAGCCCCTCAGTGCCTATCTCTGCCACCCTGACAATCCTCCTCCTTCCTCTGCTTGGCACTCACTCACAGACTTCTTCATGGGTGCCTGCTTCCTTTACCCTTGCAAGCACCTCTTCCACACAAGCACCTCTGGCTTTGTTGACTTTCCAGCTGAAAATCTTTTGCCCTTTTAAAGGCCCTTGACAGCTCTTGCTTTCCCTGACCCTCAGAAGGTGCTCCTCCATCCGCACTTTTCTACCTTTCCTCTGTGTCTCACTCATCTCTCACCTCCCCTTCCGCTGTTCTGGGTCCAGTGTCTAGCAGGCATTACAGCACAATAGATTTTCTTGCCAACCAGGAAACCTTTGTGAGATGATCTTTCATTAGAGACCAGCTAGTGAGGGTCTGCCATCATCCAGGGCTGCAGGAGCTCCCATCAAGTCCATTAAATACCTGTGGGTACACTGCTCAGCCTCAGTGACTCTCCTGCCTACTGCGTGGCACCAGAGAAGGACACAGAGGAGCAGTGTTAAAGAGAGGATATTATCACTTGCTCTACCCTTGAAGTGAGTGATTTTGCTCTCGTATTTTGGATGGTTATGGATGGTTAATCTCCATTTTATCAGCGAGGCCTTAGTGAACAGAGGCACTCCAAAGTGTGATAAAAGTCACCTTCCTTCCCAGGCTCCCTCCCTCTCTTTCTCTTTCCCTCCTTCTCTTTGTCCTTCCTTCCCTCCCATGCTTCCTCCCTTTTCTCTCCCTTCTTTCTTCTTGCTTCAGACAGGGCATTTTTGCAACCTCCCTGTCCTCACCATAATCCTGCACGGTAGCAATGACCACACTTTTATCCCTTCCTACCACTGAGGTCTTTTGCTATGCTGCTCCATATTGCTGTGCTAAACTTTGAAGCACTGGAAAGAAATGGGGGATGTGGTAGAAGAGGGAGAGGTCTCCTACCTTCACCCTCATTCTACCCTTGTGGGATTTCTGTCTCCCGTCCTTTCTCAGCAAGATGATTTAGGTTCCCTCTCTGGAAAAACTTGATTAGTGCAGTGACTTGAATCCCTGCACTGCCAGTCCTGTGGCCCATGCTTGGTGCCTTGAAACATCTTCCCACTCAAGAGTGGTCCCCAGCCCAGCTGTGCTGTGGGCTGCCCAGCCCAGCAGACCCAGACACTGACCCTGCCCTGCACCCAACAGATCCCATCACAGTCTGTGGGGGACTGAGCAATGAGTTTGGCAGAGAAGAACGTGCCATGGTGGGTCTCAGCAGCTGCTCCTCAGAGGTGACACGTCTCCTAGCTGTGTGCATTACCTACAAATTCAATGGCAAAAGGACCAGGCTCCACTTTCTAAGGACATCCTTCTCCCGAACAAAATCTTTGTGCAGCACTGCAGTGCTGCAGGGCCACCTCTGCCAATCCCAAACTGCTGCTCCCACCAGCCTGTTCACCCCTGCTTGCACAGCCCTGGCTGCACTGTGGTCTCTGCTAGAAAAAAGCTTCTGCAGGAAAGCCTTGCTTGCTTGAAAACCCTTCCAAGAACATTGTATCCAGCCTCCAGGGAGGAGCTCTAGAACATGGAGGGCTTGTTCCCTGCAGCTGTGGGTCAGCTCAGGGCAGCTTCTATCTCCCTCAGAGGCCCTTGGGTGTCCCTGTTCTGGTGCTGCTCTCTTCAGTGGGGACAGCCTGGAACAGCTCCAGGTCTCCTTTGTCACGTCTAGTCCTAAAGTCCAGTTAGTGTTGTTTATGCTCATATTGTAACTGAAAGAAAAAAAAAAATATGCTTCAGTAGGTCAAAGGGTGTGAAGAGATAAATGTAATTGCAATAAGTGTAATTGCAGTAAATTCAATATATTGAAAGATGTTACCATTTAATTATAAGTACATGAATTATGCATGTATCTCTTCCACAGCCTTACTGTGTGGGCTTGAGCAGTAACTGAGTACATTCAGCTCTAGCTGCCACATGAAACCCACAGCTTCTTAATTTCTCCCTCACACCCAACACTGCCAGCTGAACTTTTGCTAGGAGTAAACAAATACATACATGGGGGTTGTTTGGAGTCACCTTTACCTGGCCTACTCTGGGGTACCTGAGAAGGTAAATTTTAACCCACCAGTTTAAAGAGGATGGAGACTGCCTTTGGGGTAATTTTTACAATATCAGGTTTAAAAAACACATTATTTAGGGATGCAGCAACAGATTGGACTACCCATACCATGGGCCTGTGCAGGCAGTGGCATCCTGCAGTCTTGGGGCATAAAATGTGTGGCCCATGGGCTGGCTGAGAGCTCCAGCAGCCTGGCAAGGAGAACAGGGCTTCTTGGTGGAATAATCACAGCACCTGCTGTGATTATTCCACCAAGAAGCATCCCATGGCTGGCACTGCCACCTCCACCCTCAGGTGCTTAATGTCACCATCAGGTGCCTGGTGCTCAGCTTAGCTGTATGCCCACCTAGTGCAAGCCATTTCATTAATATGGAGAGGTGAATTTTTATAAATGCTGTGCTGTCTTTCTGGGAACAGAAAATCTTCCCTGTCAGGGCAGACTTGCCCTTTGCAGCACTGCCGAGTCCATCCTGGCAAACTGTGCCCAGGGCTCTGCCAACAATCTCCTGCTAAAGGCTGCTGCCTTGTCATGTCTTTGATTATCAAAGGAGGTGGAGTGAACTCTCATGAGGGAAAAGAGATCCCATTAGTGCTTGTGGAAATTTCAAACCGGCTATTATGAAATTAAAACAGGAAACAAAGTGATTGGGGGAGGAGGGAGACACCTCTCCCTAATCACTTAATAGAGGCCCATACATCTCCTTAGAGCTTGCAATAAATCATGCCTCATTTTAACCAGATGTGCAGGTTAATGAAATCTGAATCTAAATGTTCATCTCTAGCTAATTTACTGTAGATTTGTTCCTCATTTCCATGCCTTATGGAAATGAGAGTAAGGATTTTTTTGTTGTTGTTGTTGATTTTCATGCTTATACAAGCTCTGCCTTTTTTTCTTCTAGGGAAATTTTGGCCTTGGTTCAGCAAGACACACACATGACCAACTTCAGGGTGAGACTGGTCCCCGTGGCCTCTCTCCAAAATAGCCAGGAAAATTCAAACAGTTGCAGCAGGAGCACTTGCCTGTGCTGTGTGCTGTGCCAAGGCTTTAAGCCACAAGATATTCTTACCAGGCACATTTGATAAGCTAGGCTTGGCTGTTTTCCTGCATGCTTTTTGGCTGATGACAAGAGTAATACATAACGGAGGCACGAAGCTGCAGCCTGCTCAGAAAAAGATAGCAGAGTTATTTTCTTCTCTGTGCCTGCCATGTCAGGGTTTGACAAATCCTCAGGGCTGAGCTTTGCCCAAATGGGCTTGCAGTGACTCAGGAAGGGCACAGACCTCATCCGCTGTGCCAGGGTGGAGACTGGATGTGGGCAGAAGTCCTGGGGAAGAGGTTTGTCAAGCACCATGGGGTAGGACAGCTCAGCTAGAAGACAAAAGGAGTCCAGTGCTGTTGACAGGCCTAGGGATGGAGGGATGGTTGGGGGAGTTAGGTGTCTTGAGGCACCAGGCTTCAGGAGAAGGAAGAGCCAAAAGCAGCTAAAGCCCAAAAGAGATTTTCACTTTGACCTTTTGCTATGGGGTGTGTGCCCTGCTCTCTGCACTCTGAAGGCAGACAGAGCTGCAGAAAGGCAGAGAAGGACTGGAAGCTGTGATGGAGCTGCTGTTTTTATTTGGTGGTGTCCCTGTCCTGGTTACATCTGTGTCTCATGTGCCAGTATCAGCCTGGGTTCACAGTGAGTTCTGGCTCTTCTGAGTTTGAGGCTGCCTGTAGGTTGCATCTGGATCTGGATACATGTCAAGAGGCTTTTAAGGATAGCCTGGGATATCTTTTATGAGCATTAAATAGATAATCAAGATCAAGGTTGGATCTTCTTCAGATGAGGAAGAGGAGACATGGAGAGAAGTCTGAGTATGGGATGTATTTCACAAACCTAATCTGTGGGTTCTTCCCATGCAGATGTGAGCCACATGAAAATGTATTTGTGGCTCCTGGCCTGCAGAGACTGGGGTGATACAGCTGTTTTCATTTCCTTTCCTCCTTGGAGCAGGAGCTATAGCTTAGCATCTATGTCTGCTTTCCAGCAAGGGAACAGTGGGAATGATTGAGTGAGGAGAGGTTGAGAGCTGTCTTGAAATGTCTCGAGGAGACTTGAGCCACTAAAACTGAGCATTTCTGAGTGGCAATGAGAGTAAAATGAAACCCTCAGCAACAGCAGAGCAAAACCCCACAGTCAGGGTAGCCCTACTGAATGGGCTTTCCTTGCCTTTGGGCTCTTGAGAGGGAGGAAGAGGGCTCACCACTGAAAACACTAAAATAAACAGAAACTGTTGGTAGCATGGATAACTGCATAGGAACCTACCATCTCTGGGGGGCTGGGCTATCTCAGTTGAAATGTTCCAGGGGCATGGAGATTGATGTAAATCCCTCTGCTGTGGGCACAAGATGCATCAAGCTTGTTCAGGGTCTGAGAGGAATAAAGCATTGCCTCCACTCTGGAGAAACCCCACCACTCAAAACTGACAGAGTTCTCATTTCTCCTTAGAAAAAAGACCTGAGGGCTGGCAAATCTTGAATAATGAGGGAGACTCCACAGCCCCTCTGGACAACCTCTTCCAATGGTCACCTGCACAGTAAAGAAGTTCTTCCTCATAATCAGGAGGAATTTCCTGTGCATCAGTTTCTGCCCATTGCCTCTTGTCCTATTGCTTTGCACCACCAGGAAGAGCCTGGATCCACCCTCTTGGCACACTCCCTTTAGATACTCACAGACATTAATGAGGTTCTCTGTCAGTTATCTTTTCTCCAGGCTAAACAACAAGATCCAGATCAGAATTAGTGGGAAGGAAGTAAGGCCTTGCTGTAGCTTGAGTAGTTTCCTTACTCTGTGAAGGCTGAAGTGGTGGTGGTGATGGGATTTTTTGATGTTAAAATCCATTTTAATTCAAGAGTGGTGTTTGAGAAAATGTGTTTTTTAATGACACCAAGGCCTCTCTGATTTAGCCTGGTTTATGTGCCAGCTAGGCCATAGGTTAGTGAGAAATAATGTCAGCTAATGCTCATTACTGTAGTGCTCCAGCTCATTTCTTACCACCTTCTATAACAAAGAAATGCAAAAAAACCCCTTAATCTGCTTTTTGCAACCTGTCAAAAAAGCTATTCTTCCTGTTTTGTTTGGCTTTGGTTTTTTGTGAAAGCCCAGAAGTATTTATTGCCTCTAAAACATATACTCAGAGAAAGGGAAGAAATGTGCTGGTGGAATGGCTGTCCTGCTGTGATCTGTGACAGTTTCAGGCATCCTGGAGGAAGGGTGAAACAAGCCAAGGGCATCCCCTAGGCTGTCCTGGCCAGCAAAGAGAGAAACCGAGGCTGCTGATAATGCTGGATGACAACTGCCTGCCTCTGTATGGTTTAGCTCAAGCAAGTTCAGAAATATGGGCCATGGTAAGCTTAAAGGCACCAGCACAAGGCTGAAGGACAGAGCTACAGCTGGACAGTAGACACAGTCCCCAGGAGGTGAGCGAGAAGAATGGGCATCTTGGACATCCAGACACGACTGGTCTTTTCACCAGGAAAGGATTTTTTCATTTTGTCTTCTCAACGCACTTGAAAAGGACTATAATAAAATTAAAGTGGGACCAGGAAAGATAGGTGGAAGAAAAGAGATTAATTTAGGAGAAATAATCTTTTTTTAGGGCGTTTAGACGAGTACCAACTGGCTGAACCCAAACGATTTAATACTGTTTTTTCTCAGCATCATCTGATAAGGTCATGTGCAGCATTTCATTTGGCACTGGTAAAAAAAAAATACAGAGTCTAGCAAGCTCATATTTTGTTCTGAAAATCAGCACCACAAACAGCTCTCGGTTTCTAGTTCTGTTCCTTTTGAGTCCATTATAACCATGATAAATGGTGCACAGCCATTTGTGTGAACCTTGACAGGGGAGGGGGTGACTCACAGCAATTTTATGCCACAATGCCATACATATCACAGCAACAGAATTGGATGAGTAATCTCAGATCTTGCCTTCAGGCAGCTTACTGGTTTATCTCACAGATCTCACTGCAACAAAATGTCAATGTTTTAATACCTTTGACATTTCTTTAGGTTCAAGAGACAATAATGAATCTTTCCTGGTTACTTACTAAGAGGAGATTATATCAGCAAAAGCAGCTAATTCTTCTTATCCGAAGAGACAACACTGGATATAATCTCTCTTTTTTCACTAAATGTAAGAGTAACCAGCATTAAATATGAGCCTTTTAATTAACTAAAGTCATCAAACAGCCCTCAAATAGATTTAGTTTCAAGCAGTGACTAAATAGATTAATGCCTAGGAACCACCCAAGCACCTCAGGTGGATCCTGCCTTTTCTGTTCCTCCAGACACGTACGCCCAAGGAAAGGCTGCCTGTAATGCACAAGGCAGAGCATGGCAGGGCTCAAGGCTTGGTAAGCAAGTTTTACCACAGCTGATGCCTGCTGCCATAAGCTGGCACAGCCCTATTCAGCCTGTGGCCTGCGCAGACACCTTCTAAGGAACAGGAACAAATAGAGCCTGCTGGAAATTAGCATATTTCATCAAGTTTCTGAAGGGTGAAGGTAGAGGAGTAAGCTGCCAAGGAAAGCAAGATGATGTCTGTGATTTAGACCTACTTGGAAAAGCTGATATGAAGTTTATATTATAAAAAGCTATGGTGATGCAGATGCTCCTTACTTGTAAAAAGGTAAATGCTGTTTTGAACCCATACATATATGGGTTCAAAACAGCATCTATAGGACAAAATACACATATCTAATATTTTTAGTGAAGGGTGGTCTTGATCTTTGAAGAGCCCTCTCAGGCAGCAATCTCATATGATAGTTGCCATTCAGCATATGTTCTCTGGCTCAGACAGGGCACCATACCAGGGCTGTACAGATGGGTGCTTGCATGGGGATGTCCCACCTTATCAAGCAGATGCTTGGTTACACAGCTGCTTCAGCATTTTCAATTCAGGTAAGGAGGTGTTTGATCACTTTCAACACCATGAGAGGGTAAGACGCGCTTTGAAATTGCACTGCTCAAGACTTCATGAAGAACATTGGCATTTTCAAATTTATTTTCAGGTTTTGCAGTCCAACAAAAGGCTTTTTGCAGAAGCTGGCCAGCCAAGTTCCAGTGACAAAACAATGGAGCTGTGTTAGCACACAGCTATGCTATAAACCAGGGGTAGCACTGAGCTGATGTATATGATATATTGTGATATATGATCCTTCTGCATCTTCCAGTTCAGTTTTTTCATTTCATGTTTGAAATGAAGAGGGATTCACAGCAAAGTCATTTTCTAAAAATTTGAGGAGTGCAAAACAATGGGAGCATGACTAGCAAAGGACTCTGAAACGTCTTTGGGTTTAGTAATATCAACAGGATACATCCTCAGAGTCACCACAGCTGTACCAGTGAACAGCTTCTCAGCTTGTGAGAAATGCTGCTTCACACTGGCAAAGCTCTGTCAGATGGTGATATTTTCCCTGCCCAGGATTAGGTTCTTAGCTAGCTGGCTTAGCACTGCGTGGGAGGCTCAGTCAGGTTTCACGCATGTCCCATATGCTGCTCTTCCTCTCTAACCACTCAGGTCTTCAAATCTGCCTGAAAACAAAGTGAACAGCAACCCTTGTCCTGCTAAGGACTGCCTGTTTCCATTCAGATGCCATGTTTCTGTGTGAAGCATCCCTGCTGCGGCTGCTTTGAGAAAGTTTCTCTGGTCCTATTGATTTTTCTTTTATTCTTCATCATTGTGAGCTAAACAGTCAACAGCTATCCTAGAGGGAAGAGGGGATTCCCACAGCAGACAGGACTTAGAGCTCCTAAATTAGGAAAGGAGAGAGGTGCATTGGTAGCACTCTGTAGCAACTGACATCTTCCCTTTGTGCTTCTCATAAGCTCAGCTGAATACAAGTACATGGTACTATTTTGTCTGCTTTGTCTTATGCAAAGTAGGTAGGCTTCTTTTAATGTGGTTTACTTCCAAATGCACAACCCCCCCCCACCCAAAAGAAAAAAAACAAACAATGAAAAAGAAAGTATGTTTTCTGCATGAGCTGACATTGTTTTCTACAGCATATTCTGAGCTATCAGAAATATGTGAGAAGAAAAATTTTCCTTTTAAGTTGTCTCACTATTGCTTATGGTCAGAAAATGAAACGCTTGGGAAGTAAAAATGTAGACTTTCCATCTTTTTTGTTGAAATATGAGTGCAACAGTTCACTGCGAGCTAAAATATGAGCATGAATGAATCTTCTCTCAAAGATAATTTTAATGACAATGTGATTCCCTGCAAGGAAAAAATGTTTTTGCTGTTCTTTTATAAGGGATTCAAATAGAAAAATAAATTACATTTTGTATCACTTTCCCTTTAAGGTGATTGAATAGGGGGATGTTTTTAATTACGACAAAAATCTCCATGTTAATAGTCTTGATTAAAGGGGCTTTTAAATAGCTTATCTGCCTGGCTACATCCCATCCTAAAGCTCTGCAGAGGAAGATGTCTTTCATGTTGAATTTAAATGCTTATTATCCCTTTGAACTCTGCCAGTCCACTCATTTGAAATATTATTCTTCCCTTCCAGCCTGTGGAGTCAGCTCACCAAGAGATTCAGGTAATGTCACTCTCTGGGGAACCATGCTGGTTAAACTGAACCTTGAGGTAGCAGCTGGGGCTGGTATTTCAAAGCTTGCTGTGACCTGCTGCCTCATTTCAGGGGCAGCCCTACAGCAGGGACCTGCAACATCTTTATGGATCCATCACCTGGAAAAATGAAGCCTTGATCTCACCTGTGGGCCTCCTATGACAGTAACCACTGATAGCTAATGAATAGAGGTCTCATTTAAAGACTGCTTTACCCCTGTGGTACCTACTGAGCAGAAATCTGTGGGAGGGGAAAGGGAGGCAAGATGGGCAGGTCCCTGAAAAACCATGCTTAGATGTGAATGTGAATAATATCCAGAGAAGAGATTTTCTATAAAGCCTCCCACTCTTTTTCCCACTGATCACTACTGTAAATGTTGTCTTCACTTTCTGCTTTCTTTTGCCACATGCTGAAAGCAGAGCAGTGTGCAGTGCAGCTGGAGTCACTGTACACGGCTGCATCCAGAAACACTTTCCTTTTACTCACCTGCAACACAGTTCAGGCATCTGACAAGGTCAGGCTGGGTGAGCAGCTCCCCTGAAGGATACACAGCTGTGCAAATTGGGACTGCAGGTGCTTGTGTGTGCTAGGAAAAGCCAGGGAAAAGCAATGTCAGGGAAAGCAAAGACTGTGGTCATGGATAAGGAATGATACACTCCCCTGTGGCCAATCACTCCACTACTGCCTGATCATTGAGGAACTAATCTGAAAAAAGGACTGATGTAAGCAGATGGGAACCAGTGTTCCAGAGCACACAAAGCCAAAGGTTTGGTTCCCTGCACTGTTTTTCCATTCTATTTGCCCCTCCTGGTAAGTGGAGAAGTGAAAGCACTTGACAAATGGAAATACTCATGCTCTTGCCTGTGCAAGCATCATACCCAGGAAAGGTTTCACTGTAGGTTTCTTATACTGGAAGGGCATGCATTTTGCTATTTCTGCTGGCCAAGCACACCTGATGAGCTGGAGCTGCCAGACATGTGTGCTGCTGCCTGTCATGGCTGTGCACACACAGAGGAAGTTCTTCTGTCTGCAAACGTTCAGTGGAAGTGGGTGGGTTTCCCGGGAAAGAGCAGCCAGGAAAGTTTGGGGTAGGGGAAAAGGGGCTCAGGGTTTGCATCTGTTCAGGCTCTCTGCCAGCCCCTTCTTGGGTCAGGTACCTGTCAAACCCTCCCAGTATGGGAACAGATAGAAGGAAAACAGCTCGAGGAAATGAGACTCCTGATGACAGAGGATAACCACTGAAGAAAAGGGAAAGTGATGTGAGCAGTCATTTAAACAAGGATCAAGGAAGCACAAGAAATGTTTATTTTTGCAGTTGTGCCTACATGCTTGTTAAGCTAGTGCTTGTCACAGCTTGCATTGTCTGTCAGATCACCCCTCAGTCCCATGGGCAGCTGTCTTGCAAAACATTTGACATGCAATACCTGTAATAGCATTCCTGTGTGGAATGGGGCAGGATGACTCTATTAAAACTACAGTGCCGTGGAAGAGCTGGAAGACCTCCATTTTCCCCCCAAAGATGAAATGTTCCCTTATGAGAAATGCAAAATGCTGCTGGGTCTCTTCTTTAATTAGAAAAGTAAAGTAAATTAGTCTTCTACTAGGAAATTGTGACTTAGCTGTAGCTCTGAAGGTCAATTTTATAAGCACAGGGATGCAACTGGAAGGATGCATGCAAGTCTTTAAAAGTGAGTGGTTAAATATGCTTTTGACAGTTGTCCCCAAAGCAGAGCTCAAATAGAAAAGAGAAGATAAAAATAAACATTGCTCAACCCTTTCATTCATTACAGGCTGTCAAATGGGACAGGTGCTGTGGAAAAACCCATGTGTGACTGTGTCATTAGAAGTTGAGTCATCATGCGAGGGCAGGGAGAGGGGTGGAGGGGCTGGGGTGACTGCAGCACCTTAACATGGACTGATCTTCAGGGAACAGCTGGTCAGAAGCAGGAGTTTCTTGTGTTTTGAGAACTTTCTTCAAACTGAGAACCAAAAGTAAAACTTTCCTACGGATAAACACTAAGCAAAGTATCCTAATTCCCTTTTCTGATGCTGTTAAACTCTTTTTGGCACACAAAATAGATATGAATACAATAGGCAACAGTATGATGTCATGAGTTTGAACAAAATGGTAGAAACAAAGAAGAACTCTGATTCCCAAAAAAGATTAGAAAACCAAAGCCTTGTTCTTGACTTTTACCTTGAAAAAACTATCAATATTAATACTTCACTACGAATGAGAGTTCTGATGAGTTTGAGTTTTTTTCTTTGTGCTGTTTTAGCAAACGTGAATGCTTCTAAATATATTTCAACTAAATGCTGAGACATTTCATGAGAAGAAGCATGGTTTACTAGGGATGGAAAAAGCTGTGCTGTTTTGCAATCCCTAGTGCCACACACCATTAACTCTATCCTTGAGGGATGCCTAGAGCTGGGACTCTAGCAGCATCTGGTCCTGCCTGACAGTTAGCATTTTGCCTGGAGCCTGCACAATTAAATCACATCACCTCCTCAGCCTATTGCAGACTTTATCCACCTGCAGTGTCTTCTTCCAGCATGTGGCCAGGGCTAAGGCCTAAGGGAGTGGAAAAACTAATTTCTCATGGTCCAAAAGGATGCTCAGAGGGCAGATTTAAACTGCCTATATCACACAGTAAATACTGTTTAACTGCTCTTTCTACGTCTGGGTTCAGGGTTTGTGCTCATCAGCTCTTATGGAGAAAAATGTTGTTGCCCCAGTGTGGCTTGAGCTTGGTAAAACTGTTGGGTGTCAACTCAGCAGCACTGTGACTTACTCTGAGAAGTGGCAAGAAAGCCTCTGTTTAGTGCTCTTTTGCTCTCCACTGCTACATTTTTGGGTGGTTGACATATGTGAATATTTCACAATGGCAGGGAGAGGGCTCTGTGTACATGTGGGAGAACCGGCTGCCAGAACAGGGGAGCTTGTGTTTCTCTTCAAGTACCAGATTGATGTCTGGATTTTTTCCCCATTTTCTTTTTTTCCAATTGATGAGCAATGTTTTCAGTAAATGCTTAGAGACTGTTTTCCTTTCTCAAATTGGCATAGCAACAGCATCAGAACAAAACTCATAAGCATCAGCTTAATGGTATACTGAAAATGGCTTCAGAATTCATAACATGCTCTCATTTTTTTGAAGAGTAAGGGAAGGGGCTACTGCACAGCATGGGCTGTTGGAAACCTTTCCTCCAGGCACGTATTGAATGCCAAATGAAGATAAGCCAGTTAAATACTTATTTTTAATTAGTTTTATCTTCGTAAACATATGTATAAAACCCACTGAATTAACCCTAGGATATATTACATACCTGCACAGTAGAAACAAGAAAATGGGTTCAGCATTCTTTATGGCTTGGGTCACATGAAGATCTTAACTAGAAAATCCCAACCATCTATCAATGCTACAATTTTTTCAGTTAATAGAAAAAAGAGGGGTAAGAGTGGCTAGAGATCCCCAAATTTGCCTCAAACAACCATTAAAGATGATGGTTTTATCCCCACACTAAATGGTATAAGTGTTTCTTAATCTTGTCTTTTGCAAAATGTTTAGCTCTGTTCAATAACACTGTTTCATTAGTATTCCCATATTCTAGACTGTCTGGATAAATAAGCCACACTGAACTCTCAGTTCATTGATTTTGTGAGGAGTAAACCTGACTTTTCTAATTTAAGTATCAGTAGCAACTTACATAAATGACAATATTTAAAATGTCTCTTTTTTAGCAGAGTTTACAAGCAATTCAAAGCTATATACCCAGGCTCTCCAAAGTTGTTTGTTTTTATACCACTAGCAGATGTATGGGATCTTTTCTACATCAGAGTAATTTGTTCTATGTTTAGTTTGTCCCTGCATCCATGGTTCAAAGAGTACTATGCAACCTTGTAGATGTTACCAAAGCCTGCAGTGAGGTTTTTGAGAGGTATAACTCTGCTCCATTAGTGTGGACTTCTTTGGTACCCAAAGCCTTCGGTATAACTAAATTTCCCCAGTTTTTATATGAACAAAAGAACAGATTTTTATTTTTTTTTAAGTCAGTGAAGCCATTTGTGCACCAGACTGCCTTCCCGATCTGCGGACATGCCTGGTAGATAGTGACATGCAAGGAGGGAAGTTTGAGACAAAAGCTGGAATTTGGGCTGGAATTTCCCTTCCTTGCTGTGTAACTCACCCTACCCCTCCAGAAACGTTTTCCTTGCTATTGCTTAAGAACTGAGAAGTCTCACTTGCAGTCCCACTAGTTTTCCAGTCATTTGCGTGCGCGCCTTGTTCACAATGATCAGCAGGGATGATCCCGGCTCCCTCAAGCTCCCCGGACCGGCTCTAAGGGGCTCCACGGGCAGCGTCCCCTCCGTCCCCCTCCTGCCGGCAGAGAGGGAAAAGCCCCGTTTCCCGTCTTGCCGCCTTAGGGGTGTGCATTTTTCGGGCACCTCGCCGTCGCTCGGTGCCGTGGTGCCGCTCGGCGGCGGGCGGGCGCCACTGCCAGCCCCGGTTCTCCGCGGGACGCGGCCGGCGGCGGAGCTGGGGGAGCGCGGCTCCGGGGGGGATGCTCCGGCACTGGGGCCGGCCCGGGGAGCGCCTGACACCATCTCTGCCTGCCGCATCGCACCCAGAGTAAACCGGCTGTCTCCTGGGGACACTCGCATCTGTCTCCTCTATTTCTTCTCTCTCGTCTGCCCCTCCTTCCTCCTTTCCGCAAAAACACCCCGAGGCTGCACTTGAGGCTGTAACGCAACGCGTTATTGCATTTGCTGGGGAGAGAGAGGAAGCAGAAACCTGTCCTGCAGCCCAAGCCCAAAAATTAGTGCAGAGAGAGCTGGGTATATTCGGGCAGGGGACCAGCAGCACCAGGAGCAGCAGGGGTTGGCCGCGATGCTCCATCCCTAAGCCAGACTTTGAGCATGTTCCCGGAGCCTAGGGGATGCTCTTCACCGGCACTTCAACGACTCCAAGAGACAGAGAAAACTGCCCTAATCCCGGAATTTATTCATGGATTGTTTGAAACAAAGCATACCCTCCAGGAGCCTGTGCCCAGGAGGGGCCAAGGCCTATGTCCCCCAGATTTCCTGGCTGAAGATGCCTTGGTCAGGACATATAGAAAGCATCTTCACTGTAGAGCAGTAAGCCAAAAGGAACTTCTCTGCTGCTTTCTCTCACCCACTTATATTCACCTTGAAGATAAGGGCATTATTATTGTTGTTGTTGTTGTTGTTATTTTCACTCAGTATTTGTATTTGTATTTATCTGTATTTGGACTGGGGAAAGCCTGTTTTAAATGGTTATTTTCCAACAGGCAAACTTACAGGACTTTTATTGTAACTCTTCAGATGAAGTCTCATGAGGGAACAGAATTTCTCTTTTTTTCCCCCCCCTTGTTTCTGAATTCTTAAATAATTAGGATAAAATGACATTGTCACATGTGGAATTAATTGAATTAATGCTGCTTAAACTCTTTAAAACCTTCCTACCTAAATGAACTCTTTGCTAATACAAGCTGAATTTTTCTGCTCTCCAGGCCAACTTTTGCACAGTAAGTAAGTGGTATTTATGCACAGGGAGGCCTCAGTGTAATGCCCTTTATTGAGAGTTCTAATAAAAGGCTGCTCTGTTTTGGCTCCTTATTAGAATAACACTATAAATAACCTCTTTGTAATGAGGACTTAAAAAAAAAAAAAAAAAAAAAAAAAAAAAAAAAAGTGAAACATTTTGCTCTAGAACCTCCTGGTGCAAATTGTGCCACCATCTGGTAGATCTGGCTTTCAGGGTAGATACACCTCCCAGAACTGCATTCCAGCTGGGGTAGCAAGGAGTGCCAGAAGGTAAAAAACTGCAGTCTTGGGAGAAAAGTTATAAACTACCTGATGTAAACCAATCCACACACATACATAAAAACCCAAACAAACAAACAAACAAACCTGCAGTTATAATATACCTTGGGAAGGGTCAGTAGTGCTTACTGAAGCAAAACTCATTCTGATTTAATTCTGGACTTAGTTTTTAGATTGGTCATGTTATGCTTGTGGAATAGAACTTGGAGACGTTGGTTTTTCCTACATTAGATTAATTTTACAGAAAGAGGGCTGTTGTGGGCAGTAATGGCACAATCACTCTAGAAGCAAGACCAGATACATAACTCAGTAACAGCAGAAAATGAAAAATTCACCAGTGCTGAGCAAAAGATGATATAAGGATCTAATGCAGTTTTTATTTGGATGATAGCATATTTAGAGTTTATATTTCCTTGCCTTTCTCCAGAAGATCTGAAGCAATACCATGCCTCCAAAAGGCTCACTCATCTCTTTCGTGAGCTGGTTTCAGAAATGGTGCACATCTCTTTCCTTTGTAATGCTTTGGTTTTTCTAAGTCAGTCACTTAGTTTTCACTTTTCTCGTAGGAGATATACTTCATCTATTGGCATTTGACATATTTCCCATCATCATTGTCTTTTGTACGCTGTGAAAAAGCTCTGCTTGCAAGAAATTCCTACCATTTTTTCTCCCATGTCCTAGTCTGAGTAACTAACACCACAAGCATGCTTCTGTAGAGTCCCAGGTGGTTAACTAGAGCACGGCATAAATCACTACTAATGAAAACTTATGATTCAACAATTTCTCAATTTATTGTTGTTTAATAAAGGAAAGCCCAAGATAAATGACTTGTAGAGTAGATACATTCCCCACATTGAACAAGAGTGTTGTAAGAGTTTGATAAAACTACATGTGAATTACAAACTCTGGTTCAGGTTGCTACAGATTTACTGTCAGAAAACTGCTGTCTCAGGAGTTGTTTTCTCAGTCAGCACTGATGGATACATACTAATTTTTCAGTACATGTTGATTGGATGGAAATGACCAAAAGAACTAAGATTTTTTTTTCTGAATGTCTGTTATATAAACTATGACTTTTACCTGAAACTTTAATTTCTAGTCCAAAGGCCCCAAAGAGCATGAGCCTCCAGTGGAAAGGTGTACTGTGAATGACAAAAACAGCCAAGAAAGAAGGTACAGTGGGTCTCAAGGATAGGCTGAGGATAAATCTGGTCTTCAGTCCTGGGAAGACACCCACAGACTGAGTGCTAGCACCACAGAATTGCCTGAGCTAGAGCAATTAACCATCCAAAGAGTTTGACTGCTAGATTCCCCTGAGGCAGGAGGCGATGGCGCAAGAGGTGGTGGAAATGCTCACGTCTCTAATTCAGCAAAAGCAAGAGGACTCCTGCTGCCAGAGGATTTCCAGCCTGTGGTTCTCACTCTGCTTGTTTGTGTCTCCTCTGAGAAAGGAATTACAAGCACGTGCAAGCTGAGAAATATGGCATTCAGAGAGTTCAGGCATTTGAGGGTTAAGGCTGCTCATGCAGTTGTAGTTTGGGCTCTTTCTGCTAATGCTTTTTTTTTTTTGACAACCTCAATTACTTAATCAGATAAGGATCTTTCCTGCAGTACTGCTGGCAGTGCTGTTAGAGTGTAGACCTTTCTGTCTGGTGAAAACTGAAGGTATTCATTAGCGCTCCACCTGTCTCAAAGTGATGTTGCTTCCCATGAGCAACCCATTTTTGGGATAGGGACAACTTTCAGACAACCACAAGAGGTTCTACTAAGAAACAAAATATTCAGGAGTATATTAGTTTTAATTTTTAAGGATTTATTAGGAGGAAGGTCAGTCTCTTAGCCATATCTTCACTTTAGAAAATCAGTGCAGCTCTACTGTAATCATGGACAGATATCTCAGCTGCCAGATTTAAAATGATAGGTGTCATGTAGGCACAAACAATACATGACAAATATCCTAAGTGTTTACGATAACTGTGAAGCATTGCCCATATCACAGTGTGCTAAAGCCTGTTCCCAGGGAGGAAAAACCAGCATGCAGCTGACAGCTGCTCCCTTGCTGAGCAAATGCTTCTTCACAGACACCACAACCCTCGGCTAGCTATTTCAAAAAGGGAGATGGGGGGCCTTCATCAGAGTTAATTATTGCCAGAAAGAATAAGCTGCAGCCTTACTTTCCTGTTAGCCTGATTTATAAGGGCTTTTCTATTGCCATTTGTTTGCTTGTTTTCCACTAGCCTGCTAAAGTTTGCCAAGCTCAGTGAGGCAGGAAGAAGGGACTCAATATTTTGCAGTTGAGCTTGCTGTTGCTTTCCTTTAGCTACTGTGGAACATGTTGAATTTGCATGCAACTGGTATTATTTTTGCAACTTATTTTTTTCCTCTGTGTGGCTACTTCTCTATTTGCAGTGAGAAATAGCATGCTATCCCATCAGACTAAACCATGGAGATGTGAATTAACATCCTCCACTTGATGCAGCTGAGCGCACTCTGGTATGACAGGCAACCGCTCATCCCACGGGAATGAACTTATCCCTAATGCAGCCTAGGTCTTGGGCAGTCTCAGTGCCCCACCAAAAAGTAACTCAGTACAGTCATTGATACTAAAAAAAGAAAAAATATTTAAATGGAGGGTTATTTTAATTTCCAGAATATTACTGACTGCTGTGTGTTCTTCTTTCTCCCTCCCTCCCTCCCCCCGATGTTTTCCCGAATTTTATTCCAGACTCTCAGAGGAGGAAGTGTGACCATGCATAATAATATAGAAATGAAATTATAGTTATAACCAAAAGACAGCAATCCAAACCCAAGTAATGCAAGGGATGAAAGGCCATGGTTCCTCCATCAACTCGTGGATACCAGAGCACAGCAAGAATGCAGTTGTATGCTTAATGGCTAGTTGCAAGTCCAGCATCTGACCCCAGAGACCAAGACAACTTTGGGGGCAACCTGGAATTTCCTTCAGTTTGGCGTATATTGGTATTTCTGCTGTTACATTGCATAAAATACAAAGCAAGAACATGCAATCAGATAGCGAATGCTCACTGCCATGGGGTTTTACCTGAAAAGAATGTTAAGGCGCGCTGTCTCCAGTCCCATCCCAGAAGTCATTAAAATAATAATAATATTAATAAAATAAAGGAAAAAAAGAAAAAAACAAAAGAAAAAAAAAAAAAAGAAAACAGCTAAGTTCCCCCAGCAATTACTGAGCAGGATTTATCACGTCCTCTTGAAGCACATGCCAAGAGGCTTTAGTGAATCGAGGTCACGGGGGCAGCCAGGGATGGCTGGGTACTGCCCCTCGACGGCTGTGCCCGGGCTGTGGGAGACGTCCCCGCGGCGGGGTTTGTGCTGGGTGGTGCGCACTGTGGGATGCGGGAAATCAGTGATCCAAGGAAGGCCACCGCACAACCCGCCGGCGGCGGTCCCTGCGGGAGGGCTCGGTGCTGCCAGGACTGTGCCTGTGACCGCCCGCGCATCCCGCTCTGGGCGCATCCCGCTCCCAGCGCATTCCGTTCCCAGCGCATCCCTCTCCCAGCGCATCCCTCTCCCAGCGCATCCCGCTCCCGCGCACGCCGCTCCCCCGCGCTCCCCGCCGCCCCGACACCTTTTCCCCCAACACCCTCCCGCGCCGTCTCTTCGCCCGCCGCCGCG
>WBNO01021824.1:325391-343652 GCA_013400575.1 Peucedramus taeniatus
GCTCCGCGGAGCCGCCGCCTTGCTCCACGGGCATCCCCGGACACGGGGAGGGAGCTCGGGCCGGGGGCTGTTGCCTTCCCGCTGAGCGGGGCCAGCCGGCGGCCCCTCGCCTTCCCCCCTGCAAAGCTTTCCGGGCTGGCTCTGTAAAAAAGAGTCCTGGGGTGTGTGGGCTTCGAAAGGACGTGTGATGCCCTAAAGAGTCAAGAAGCAGCGTGGTCGTGGGTTTGGGTTGTTTTTTTGTTTTTTTTTTTAATTTACAAATTGTGGAATGTGAAAACACCACTTTTGTGGCTAGGCTGCATGAAAAACCATTTGTTCAATGGATTTGAAAATAAGTAAGGAGTGAGAAAATTGCATGTCCTATGACCTGTGTTTCTGTAATGTGCCACTGCACGCTGCTGTGAAATTCTGCAAACTTACTTATGCAGGGTAATTTACCTGCACTTGATACAGTTAGTGTAATTGTGATTTGCAGCTTACAGCATACTTTCTCCAGTACCATTGTGAGAAATCTATGGAAGTAAATCAGGGCTCCCGAATGCCCAAAGCTGTATAGGTCAAAAGTTTGTGTGCTGGTGCTGTAACTAACTGCAGTGTTCATTTCGTACTCAATGAAGCACTTTTCCTACTCAATGAAGCACTTTCAGAAGACTTTCTAGTTCTGCAGCTAGCCCTTTGGTTTTTATTTGGCCAAGTAAAAGAACCTATTAAAATAGCTGTGCTTATGCAACAGACACCAGCTCCCACAAGCCAAGACTGACTAGGTCTGCTAGTAAACTTTCTCACTTTCTCTTTGGTACTATAGTCCAGCAGATAGGATTGCTTGGAATTGTAACTCTCACTGTCTGGCTCTTCTGGGTCTGCCTTCACAAGTCATTGCAGGCCATAACTGCAGGCAATTCCCTGTCCTGATACTCTTCTACCTTCTACTGCAATGTGTGTTTTATTTTACTTAATAAAGGAGGATGTATTATAAGGTTTTTTTCAGTATCAATTCCTACAGCTCTGCATCTGGTGCCTAGCCTGCATTTATACCTAATGCTGTCATTTATGGCTAAGGAGTCAGTTCCTTTATGGATTTCCTGAGGGGGCTGTGAGTGCACAAGGAGAGAACTGAGTGGAGATCCCTAATTGTTAGTTGACTACAAGAGTTCATGGTCCTGCTGCCTTACAGTTAATTTTTGCCCTCCAGCATTCTTCTCCCTCCTTGATGAATGTAGGAAACCTTAGAAAAGTTTTACTTTTCATGTTACTTTGTTACCTGGATCCAGGACCATCTGAGCAGTGGATTTTGTATGTGACAAAGTAGTCACTCATCTGAACAGTTCACTTATCAGCAAAGTAAATGCTACTGTAACACCTTCTCTTTAGTTTTATTGATTTTTAGTCCTTGTATTTTATTTAGCAATGGTTTATTCTGATTATACAGGTTACCCTTTCCCTACTGCTCCTCCTGTGGACCCATTTGCAAAAATCAGAGTGGATGACTGTGGAAAAACCAAGGGATGCTTCAGGTCAGTCTGAGATAAGAGTGCAGATACCTTTATGTTTACAGATGCTGACTGATGATATTGGAGACTTTGGTTAGTGTTTCATAGTAATTTTAATAAATGTTTGTTATTTAAGAACACATTGCTATATTATTTGAGGACATTAGTTTATTTAAGAATACATGTCATAGTTATGGACCTACAATTCTTTCTTGTATTTTCATGTAGCACTTAAAAAACAGAGCAAGAAAGGTCAGCAGAGTAATATTTCGTGTTGCTGTACTGTTTGAATACTATACACTAAAATAGTAATAATTGCAAACAATTAATGCTACTTTATGCCCAGCAGAATATATGCTTTACGGCCATTATACCAAAATACATTCTTTTAGTTTTTTCTTGCAGAACCTTAATTAAGTTCCATAGCAGGAAATTGCAGGGAAAAAGTTATGTATGTATATTTCCAATTCCATTTAGGTATGGTAAACCTGGATGCAATGCAGAGACTTGTGACTACTTTCTAAGTTACCGTAGAATTGGAGCTGATGTTGAATTTGAGTTGAGTGCCGACACAGATGGCTGGGTGGCAGTGGGATTTTCCTCAGACAAGAAAATGGTAAGATACGTACAGTTTTTCATGCTGGCAATATACACATATACACACTTTCACATGCTAAGATAGAAATGGTTTATGTACATTTATATATTTGGCTGGTGAGAAACAGAGCATATGAGATAAAACTGGCTTGCTGAAAACAAAGCACCATTCAGTGGCCCCCCTGGGAGCACTGCCTCACAGAAAACTGCTTCATCCTTCCTAACATCTCCTTTCCCTTCTTCTCTGAGAACTACAACAGTATTTCAGTTCAGCTCTGAATGTTTGAATGTCACTAGCTTTTTGCCTTTTTATTAGAAGAGCCCTCAGGGATAAGCAAGCCAATTCACATGGAAATGTCCTGTTGCGCTTTATGTCAGTGTAATTTGGGCAAAAGACACATCATAAACTGAATAGCAAATAATTTTATTCTTGAAAATCAGCTGACTTTCAGCAGTATAAATTTTTATTTCACTTTTGTTTGACTTGGGAAATTTTTTTGTTTCTTTCATACCTATGTGTTGTTCCAGGGAAGCCACAAATGTGTGAGGAAATGACTCCTGCTAATTTAACATTTATACTCAAGAAGGCAGTCTTGTTAAAATTTTTTCTCTCTCCTCTGGATTGTTCTTGGGTCCTGTTTAATGATTATTCCTGTACTTTTTAATTCAAAAGCTCCACTTTTCATTGAGTTTCAGTGAGTGGAACAGAAGCATGTAATGAGTGGACTTTAAAAAACATGGGCAATAGATGACTTATGTGACCTCTTATGACTTATGTTTTGTCTGTGATCCTTGGTAAAATGTTTAGGATTAAAATGCAGTTTATAATATAGGTATTCACATACAGAAACTCTCCTGAGTATATAGAACAATACTGGACTTATGTCCTAAATCACAAGTCAAAGAAAGGACTGTTTCTTGTGATGTTGAAAGTAGCAGTCTGAAAAAATACAGGAATTAGACGTCCTGGGATAGGACCCACAAAAAATGAATTGGAAGACTGGCACTGATTTAACAGCATTTTTATGAAGTCCCATCCTCCCAGATTGCTCTCCTCAATTCACTCTTGTTTATACTTTTTGGGCCCGAAGCTGCAATGATGTCCCTGGTTCTTGGCTGGAAAAGGATTGTTTTGTCTAAGCTGTGAAGAGAACTTACTAATACTTTATATGAAGTTCAGAGTTATATACTAATGCAGTATAGAATCTGAAAAATAGGAAAGCTAAAACTTAAGGCATCATTTGACCCAAAATGAGAAATAGAAAGAAAATGTGTGGACAAGTGCTTCTCAGTCATTACTACGTATGTTATAAAGTGTAAATAAGCACAATGGTGATAGGTTTTTGTGTCATAAAGTTCATGTCACAAGAAACAGTTTGTGGTTTTGATGTAAAGAACAATTTGGCTTTACAGACAAATTTTGGGAAGAGTTTAGAAGCTTCCCAATGCAAGTACTCAAACAGGGTTTTCAAAGCAGCTCAGCACCTTTAAGTATTTGTCCCCAAGGTATCAGATTGTGTTACCAGTTTGTAACTCTGAGGTACCTGCAGTGGACCCCAGGGTCCCACTGTCCTCCTCTCATCAGCCACTTGGAAAGCAGGCACAGCAAGCAGCAGTTTAAGCTTGAGCTTCTGGTAAAAAGAATAAAGGAAGTGTAAAGTAAAAGGTTTTGCTTCCACATTTGCTCTGCATATCATGTAATGCCCATAAGTCAGCTGGGCTAAACCAGCTAGCATCTCTCTTCCTCTCTGGCTCTCCTGCTGACTTCATCTTTTTCTTAACTTCTAGGATGTTTTGGTGTCCTGGGATGCACAGGCTTTGATGATAAAATGGCTCTGGGTCAAAACAGCTTAGCTTTGAGAAATGGGCTGTGCTTTAGAGGCCCTAATCAAAATGGTGTGGCCTGGATAACTTCAGAAGTTAAGGGGAAAAAAAACTACTTTGTGTCCTCAATAGATTTTTTTAAAGTCCTATGACCTATTTCTTTGTCTCAAATAACATTATGCTTTTCCACTTTCAGGCTTTTGTGCCTTGGCAGGATTTTGAAATGTCATTCTGTTAACTGAGATTCAAAATTATTTTTTCTTTCTTTTTTAGTTTTCCTTCAGTATGAAAACAACTTTATTTTTGCCTCTTTGTACTTAAGAATGAACGATTTTTGCTTAGATGTATAAAAATTAAACTTGAGAAATAAGTTATGGAGAGCAATGATAGTCTCAGGACAGAGGCTGGAAAGGCCTGCAGCAGTACCAAGGTGCAGAAACTGTTCAAGCATGTGTTTTACCTAGTTGTCCCCTCTTTCCACTCACTTCTTGCACATCTTTTACAAATGCACATTGCATTATTCCCAGAGTGCTGAAATACACCCTTTTCCCTGTAATAAAGAACTAAGGGATGATAACACTAGCAAGCATCATGTCTTTCAACAGTATGACATATCAGAGAGATATGGCAGGAGCAGGGCCTGTGTTTAATACAGCACTGATAGCTGTGGCACTCATCCAGCTTGTATAGTGTTCTAATGGCTCTTGGTGCAAATGCTTCTATGAGATGCTACTGCTGAAGTTAATGCTCATGCCTGTTCTCTAGCACTGTCAGTCACCTTGAGTAACTATTCCAGCAACTGCTTTAGTATTTTGATGAATGACCTCTGCAAATAAGTGGCTCCTTCTTCCTTCTCTCTGTTGGTTCTTTAGTGGCTGTTTATGCTAAGTGAAGAAGCACATATTGATTACTTTTTTCTTTGTATCTTGTGGTATACTGTATTCTGTTATTACATGCTGAACATTTCTTATAAGAAATAAAAGCGATATGAGAAGTTATGATCCCTAAGTGAATGTGAGAAGAGATTAGAAAAGACTTACTGTAATTGATGCTATTATTTTCTCGTATGTAGTAGGTTTATTTCCTCCATCTCACTAAAGTATGTTTGTTTTATGTCCATGATTTGATGCAGTGGATTTTGTACACATCAGGGATTCAAGACTGCAGCGTTTCATGAAGCAGTATGCCAGAACTTCACAAATAACAAAAGAAAACAGCCTTCCACAGATCAGTTAATTGTGTGATGTCAGAGTGATATCATATCCTACAAATATATGTTAAGTAAAATAACTCTAAGAAAGATCCAAAAGAGAATTTAGAGATAGTAAGGGTATGTAACTATTGCTACCCACTTGATGTGCTTCTCAGTCTAACTGAAGACACCTGGTTAGGGGTACAAATATTTGCGTATATATAACTTAGAAATAAGGAAAGAGTATCCCTCTTGATTAGCTTTGAAAAATTAAAATTATATACATAAATTAGCAACTGTTTTATGACTCTTTGTTTTCCATCTTCCAATGTTTTTAACCTTGTAGGGAGGAGATGATGTTATGGCTTGTGTTCATGATGATAACGGAAGAGTCCGAATACAGCACTTCTATAATGTTGGTCAGTGGGCTAAAGAAATCCAGAGAAATCCTGCTAGAGATGAGGAAGGGGTTTTTGAAAACAATCGTGTAACGTGTCGATTCAAGCGTCCTGTGTATGTTCCCCGAGAAGAAACCATCGTAGATTTGCACTTGAGTTGGTACTACCTGTTTGCTTGGGGTCCAGCAATACAGGGTAAGTTGATCTCACCAATTGAGTTGATGTGCCAAAGTTGATAAATGTCTTTCAATTACATGATTCTTACTAGACATGCCCTCTCCCCCCCACTTTTTTTTAATGAACTAAAATTCTGGCAGCATGAGGCTTAAAAATGGATAAAGACAGGAGCCTAACATGTCTTGTTTTCTTGGCTATATATCTACTATCACCACTTCCTAAAGCTGAATTTAGAAGAACTTCATAACTAGAAGTTCTTAATTCATTTGAAGGATGTTTGTTGTTTACTTTAATTTCATTTGTTTTATTCAGAAATTTAATTTCAGAAAGCAAAACAATGAGCCTACTGCCTGACAGTGTAATATTGCATGCATCCGTAGGTTTGAAAATTACCTGCCTGCCTGTTTCTTCAGTAGAGTTATAGAAAAAATTGCATCTGACCTTATTTCTTTCTGCCCTTACCTGCTAAAGGTTCTATAACTCGTCATGATATAGACTCTCCACCCGTGTCAGAGCGTGTTGTCAGTATTTACAAGTACGAAGATATTTTCATGCCTTCGGCTGCCTATCAGACCTTCTCTTCTCCATTCTGCTTGCTCCTCATTGTTGCACTGACCTTCTATTTATTGATGGGAACCCCATGACCAGTGGAAAATAGCAAGAATTTGGCAGTGGAAGTTTCTCAGGATGGACGGCTATATGGATGGACAATGCGTTTTTCTATTGGAATTTATATCACATCACCATCCTCATCTAGCTGCTTTTGAACATAGTTAGCTTCTCAGAAGAGTGAAATAACCATCTCCCTTGAGTGGCAGAGTGGTGACAAATCATTTAAGAAAATCAGTGAACACATAGGAGAATATTTTCAGTGTTGTGATTACTTGCTTAAGGAAAATGAGACTTTTGTAAAATCCATGTGTGTGTGTGTGTTTGTATGTTTGGGAGGGGTGCCTGTATGTGTGTTTAGGTGAATTTAGTGATGGACATCTTATCAAACAACAAAATTGCCTTCCAAATTGCTACAAAAAAGCAAATTTGGGAAAACACTGCAGTGCTGTTTTGTACTTCTAGAGCAGAGAGCACAACTCAAAGTGCAGTTTCTAATCTTAAGATCTGCAAACCAACACAGCAGTATAAACCTGCCCTTCAGTAGTTGATAGTTCTCCCAATTTCTTTTTTCTTTTTTTTTTAATATTTATCAAAGTGTACTTGCTGTAATTCTTTCCAAAACTAAACTTGCATTTTCATGTATTAGCATGATTTTTTTTCAACAGAAAGAGGTGATGAATATCTTTATTGTGTTTCAATAGCCTTTTTGAAAGAAATGGCTACTTCTTTTAAGAGTGAGATATAAAATAATTTAAACAAGGGGAAGGGAGAATACAGCAATATAAATTCTCCATACATAGGAAAACCAGGTGTAAAACATGCAGAATATAAAAGTTCCCAACAAGCCATAGGATGTCCTCCTAATAGATTAAATCAATTTTTTCTCTTTTTATGAAAAAAACAGCAATTTTGCTGACATGTAAATATATTTTTAAGTAATTGTGCAGTAGTATGAAGTAATCTCTGTTTCTGTGTTGTATGCCACTAAATCCTGTTCATGTTAAGGGTGACTGTGGGCAGCTGGTGTTATCTTACAAAGAAATATAAATGAGATTACTTGTAAGGAAAGACAGGGATTAATAAGAACAGCAGTATCTTTCGTTCATCAAACCACTGCTAAAAAATAGGTATCGTGGAAAAAGATGAGCTAAAAAGGAAACACATTAGTTGTTTTTATCACCAGTAAATAGTACAAGAGGAATGCTAATTATTACAGAGATTAAAAGTGTCAATATGCATTTATAAGCCACAGAATATTATAAGAACTTTGAGTGGAGAATTTCTGTTCTTCACATAATAGGAAGTGTATGACACGTTTACTTGTAGCAGTCAAATGTGCTTAGGTAAGGTTACTCATTCACTTTCCAACTTACACTAAAATTCTACTTAAGTAGAATTAATATTTAAGAAGTGCCAAAGTTTTATCTAATGTGGTACATTAACATAGAATCTGGTAAAGATATGTAGTGCAACTCCATTCTATTATCATTGCTGCATGGACTATAAAATTATTAACTAGCTTGGCTGGGTTTGCATCTTTATTCACAGATTGACTAAGTTTTTTTAGGCTCAGAATTCTTCAAACCTATCCTTAAGGTATATGAATTAGATTGAAGATGAACTTATAACAAACACTTTAGCCCTACTTCAAAAGCTTGAATAATATTTTATATTTTTATTGATGTCTTTAAGGATTTGTTCACTTAAAATTACTGGACTAGAGTTCAGGAAAGGGAAGAGAAATTCAGAAGTGAACTTTTAAAGTGCATACAGTAGCTTTATTTAGTATAAATTACTTCTCTCAGGTTGGTTAACTTACTCATCATCTGATCAAGTAGAGACCACCTAATAAGGTCTGCTTTGGCCCATAACAGCTGTGTAATTTAGCCTTAAGATTGGCTGGAGCAGATAAGCAGAAGCCTGGATAATGAGCTTTACATTCAGCAAGCAGGTGAAGTGAAGAAATCATTAGGGTAAATTCTTTCTCTCAAGGCAGCTGAGATACTGCAGTTCTTTCTCAGAGCCTGAGGGTTGCTTTAGTTTATGGCTTGGTTTTTACTGTTTCAGCCATTTACTTGATTACCCACTAAAGGGCTAATTTAATAATTTAAAGGTACTGAACTTGGATTGAAACCCAGTTTGGCTTCTCTTTTCTTCTGTAATAGAGCTCTGGATTTAGAATAGCCTGGTTGGACCTGAGCGCACAGGTATGTTATAGATGACAATAATAATACCAAGGTAAAACTGTGACAGCTGTCAATCTGCTTTCTACATATATGGAGTCAGATGTGGTTAAAGTTCAGGATTTGAATCAAGAGCAAAGTATTATAAGTATTTTATTTTTTATTCCTTTTTCAGATTGCTTGTCAGTGTGCTGTGTTTTTGTCATGATATTTTTTCTTTTGTTGAAGTACTAGCAGAAATGTGCACTTCTAAAAAATCTTTCACCTAAGCTTCACAGTACTTAATTAGCCTAATAAAGTATTTCTAATCAAAAGGGAGGAAATAAAGGCCACAGGAAGCAGCAAAACACTCTATTATCTGGCGTTTAAATGGATGGTTGAGTTTAGCACTGAGTTTATCTAAGAGTTCCTCTTCACAGTGGGAAAATCAGGATTCTGGAATTCAAGTTGACAAACAATGAAGGTGTGAGTATCTAGAAGATGGTAGTTCTAAAGGACAAAATCTGAGGAGAGAAATGTTATAAGGGAAATGTGGTATGTAAGTTTGTATGATTGGTAAGTCTTAATATTTGAGTGGGCATAGTAACTTCTCATGGAGAACTGGTTTTCACATTTTGTCTTCTTGTTTTCAAAACTATTTTGGTTTTCACGTTTTGTCTTCTTGTTTTTAATATTGAAAAGCAGGATTTATCCCTGTTACACAAAGTTACTATAAAGTAACAGGCTTCAAAATAATTTTTAATTGATTATGGCATTTCAAAGATTTTTTGTTTTATTTTTTTTTCCTAATTGACTGGTACCAACACAAACTAGAAGAAAAGGTGTGCTTTGGAAAAGGAGGCGGTTATTTCCTTCTCCAAATAATTTTTTGTTTCTTTAGTGTGATTACTACCAAATAGCTGTTAAAGAACACGTTTCCTAAGTGCTTTAATTTTAAGAGTTTCTTGCTGCAGAGTGACTTCATGCAGAGGCATTGAGTTTAGAGAGGGCATATTTAGAGTATGGTGTTGTTTGAGAATTTGACTGTGGTTACTAATTAGAAATGTTTTTGGTTTTTTTAATAATTTTTTTTCATTGCTGGTATCAAATAACTTTTTTTAGGTATAGGTGAGATGCTAATTGATTTCCCCCCCTCAAAAAATAAAACACACCTAACTGATTTGGTAATGTCATTGGAAAATGGGTGATGCTGTCTTCCATTATTACAAGGGAAGTATTCTGTTTTTGAAAGAGAACATATTGATGAGAAAATTTGAACTCCCTCTGTGGCCGCCTTGTTTGTCTTGATGGGTTTTGCAATACTTGGATAGTAAGAAAATAAGCACTTGTGCCCTCCCTAATCTGAAGAAACCCCCAGTTGGGGTTAAATGATGTTAAAGTTATGTTTGGCACTGACTTTCCCAGTCTTCAGCACAGGAATTAGAGAATGACTGGAGTGTGGTGCACATCAGCACGGCAGCCAAGCAGTGAGTGGTCTTGAAGCTCGCTTGGGGCACCATATCCTGGGTCTGAACCACAAAAAGAGCCCTGCAACTGCCTCTGTGTACTAAATAGCTATGCAGTTATTTCTTAGTTACTGTTATAACTAATATACCTGCTATAAGTTTAAGGGAAGACACAGGTTTTTCCTTTTTTTACTTTTTTTTTTTTGTCTTCTCCTTACTTTCTCATCCCTCCCATGCATGAGGCATTTACAAAAAAAAAAAAATATTCCTGTTTTAGAGGGTAGACCCTCTGTCTGCTCTTTCAGGTCTTTTCTGGCTCTCTTGGAAGTTTGCACCCTCCAGTAGTCCAGAGGCAGAATTAAAGTTTTTATGCAAATAATGTAACTTTAATAGCATTTTAAATGGCATTTTGTGACTCTGTGGTTTCATTGGTTTGGCACACTGTTGTGTAGCAGGTTTACTTTCCCCCACCCTCCTATTGTTTTAACATCTCCAAATAATTTCCCTCAACTAAAGTATTTCCTAATAGACTTAACAAGAAGGAAATAGGTATTTCACAGAATTACAAAAGGTCTAATATCAGTTATTTTCAGAAGTAAGTATTGTGTTAAGTGTTTTATACAAAATATGACTTTGCAAAGAGCCTTAGATTTATGATAGAATCAGAAATACTTTTAAATATTACAGTGTTTCAGTGCTTCATGGAGCTGTGGATGTGCATAGCTTGCATGAATTGATATGATCCTTTTCAACGCCATGTAATGAAACTGGCAAAGCAGTTTGCTTGAATGCTGCACAGTGAGGCATTGGTGACTCCAAACAGTTTAGAACAAAAGAATGGAGAGTCTGGTAGTAAGGACAAATTACAAGGAAGGGCTAATGGTTTTGGCATACTTTCTATTTTTGTATAAATTTACATGTGGCAGTGCCCATCTGGCACTCTTCATCCAAGCAAATATTACTTGATGTAGGGTTAGGAAGGAATAGAGTCTGACTTAGAAGAGAGATTTTGGCTTTCAGGTAGGTCCCAGCTGTTTAAGGGCTGAAGTGGGCATCAGGTTAGACCATGCCACAAGATGTCCTCTGCTGTCAAGCTCCAGGTTAAGAGCTGGAGGCTTGGTCTGGCCTTCAGAGGTCCAAAAACCCAACAAGACACCAGAGGCAATAGCAGAAGCCAGCTGCTGCAGGAGTACCTGCTCAGTTTGTAGAATGGCCAGTGAGCAAGTACTCCCTGCTGGCTGCAGTCTGAGTATCAAAAGATGGGGGCTCTAAATCTTAACAGCTTTGTACATTAGCTCCTCTAATTAAAATGTCATTATCGGTATTTCTGTAGCAGTCTCTTTGGGCAGCTCTCCCTTAACCTGCCCAGGATAGAGATGGATCTAACAGGAAGATTTTAAAGAAAATGTGAAGTCCTTGTGTACAAAAATTAATAAAAAGGAAAATATTTTTTTAACCATATTCCAGCTTTTTATATTTTTTTTCTTATCTAGTTATTTATATGCAGTTTGTATGTTGAGGTATCTGATTTTTGCAAATACATAGTAAGATATAGCTAAGCCTTCATTTTCTAAACATTTTTTATTAATATGAAGTAATCACTTTGGTAACTTTTTCTTCTATTTTCACATTAGGTTTGATAGAATTATATATGCTTAAACATGGTTACTTAACTTACCTAATTTGGGCTCAGATAGTGAGGCAAAAGCAGTGCAATTTTGAAATGTCAGAGAGAATGTGTGCAGCTTATGGAGTTGATAGGTGTGAAAATGCAGACTTAAAAGACATTACTTGCTTTGAAAATCTGTGTTATGACTTGGCAATAGCAATGAATCTGCTGTAAAGAAAGGGACAGATTTTTTTCCCTTGGATTACAGAGTATTTTGAATAGAACCCATAGACTATCTCAGGTTGGAAGGGATCCATAAGGATCTTAGAGCTCAACAAACACTGCTCCTCACAGGGCTGCCTAAAACTAACCCATATGACTCAGAGCATCATCCAGATGCTCCTTAAACTTCCCTGTAGAGCCTGTTCCAGTGACTGGGCATCCTCTTAGAGAAGAATCTTTTCCTAAGGTCCCATCTGAACTTCCCCTGACATGGTTCCATAGTCATTCACAACTGTTGCTTTCGCCCTCTTTCTGTGTTTCTTGGCTAAGTAGGAACGTTCTTCCAAACCAGTGTGAGGTTGGAATAAGTGCAGGACTTCACATCCTGTATCTTAGAACAGCTGCTGCTCCACATAGGCTCACTCTGATCTGCAATTACAGGCTAATTAGGAATGTCCTTACAATATGAACTTTTATGTGGCATTCTTAAGACATTTTCTGTAAAGGTGTTTTACTCTTTATAGACTGGAGCATTACAGAATTACCAGTACTTTTCTGAGCTGTTTCTAAATGATTAAATTCATATTTGCATTTTTGAAGAAGTAATTGGATTTTTCAGAAGTGCTGAGCAGCTGCAAATCTGCTATGGCTCCAATGCTTACTCAGGGAAGCGAACATTTTATGGTAACTCGTGATTTAGTTTCATCTCTCTCTCTTAGTTTTGACTTCATTCTGTTCAATTTCCTATGGTGGTTGTGGTAGAAGACTAAATAAATGAAAAATTCACTTAGGTTTTGTGCCAAGGAGGAAAAATATTCCTGCTGATTTTTCACAACAGTGATCTGTAATGTTTAGATAATTAAAAGTATTCTTCACAGAATTAATGCTTAGGCAATGTGATTTAGCTGAAGGTATTTGTGTGTACATGTAAAGTCTGAGAATTACACAAGATTATACAAGATAGTCTAAAAACAAAAGGCTAAATTCTGCTTTGGAGACAAGACAAAACACAGAACCTTACATGTTCCCTGACTCCTAGCTGATTTTGGGGAGAGAGAATGATCGAGGAAAAAAATATATAAACCTGGGATATTACATGTGTGGGGATTATGTTTGCAGTTCTTATACACACACCTTCTTTCTTCAATACAAAAATTAGCCTCATTATAGTATAATCACATTTAGTATTACGGTGTTATTTTCACTTTTTTTTTTTTTTTTTGCATACAAGTCGAGAATAAGTTCAATAAGTCAAAAGAATGTTGTTATATAGAGTATTAGGTAACGGGAAAGGAAGGACAGATACCACAGTTAAACCTAGGAGAAAAAAACAATATTGTTATTTAACTCCAGAATATGGTGTCTGCTTCTGAAATACTTGACTGCTCACATAGAAAGCAATGGGTTCTTTTTCAGTTTTTTACCTTTGGTGATATGAAATGAATGATAAATATTGAAATATAAAAAACGACTGCAATAGTATTTTTAAAGCTGGAATAATCATTCAAGTCTTGACAAAGAGATTCAAAGATGAAGTTTCAAACCTATGAACTCATTAGAAAAATGAAATTGTGAGACCTGGACATTTGTGTGTGATGTTCCCAGTTTTTATTTAGGCAGATATATTTTATTAGCATGTTGAGTTCTGTTTAGGTTATAACTGATGCCTGATATATCTTGGTATTTCTGATTTATATATCCTGAGGTCTGGTTTGCTTTAACCTCTTTGCAGATAAGCAGGCTGTCATAACTGTGTGAACTCTTGCCACTTGTTTCTTATTATGTGAAGTGTAACAATTGAACCTGAAATGTCATCTCTACCTTTTGAATTTATTCAGTTCTTTGTCAAGACTAATATACAGATAAAATATACAATTAAGAAACTTGTAACTATAGTGTTAAGTGGTGTTCTGCATTCTCTATGCCAGGCTTCATTCTGTATGCCAGTACCCAGCAGCCATGTGAAGTCAATGAGCACTTGGTCGGATGGGAGTGCAGAATGGAGGTTTTGTAGTCCAGAAGAATTTGCCAAACTTCTTTGTGCTCTAGTCTTTTCAGCAAAATAACACTGAGTGAATAGATAATGAAATTACAGTGACCTACAGGACTACTTTACAATCAGTGCATGCCCTAAAGTATTGCTTTGTAACATCTGTTTTATACTAAATATTGGTGTTCAAGTGAGCCTTGTTAGCTATTTGACAGTGACAGACAATGGTATTTATAAAACTGTTGTAATAAATGCCTTTTTAGTCTAAGAAAATGTGTGCTATGGCATTTATAAAGGGGGAAAAAAAATCTCCATGAGGTTAAAGAAGTCTCTGCACTGCCTATGTTAATAATTCCTTCCCGTGCCATGGTCTTGAATTTATTAGCCTGACTAATTCCATATGAGTCAGGCTGGTCATTAGTGAATTAACAGATGTGAGAAAACTTCCTTTTTTTTTTCCACTCTGTGAATCACAATTAAGCTGTGAGTAAATGTGATCATTCCTATTTTAGCAAAATATTAACCCCATTGTCAATTGCTGTAAGTATGTAGAATTTAGAGGTTCCTGTGGTGACCTCTGTGCTGTGTTTTTATAACTATTTGATACAAATTTGATCAAGTTGCAATATTACAAATTTGGTGTTGTCTACTGTCATCACTGCTCTTGTTCCTTGGCCAGAATGGCTTCTGAAGCAACCAGAACAGGCTTTTGCAGAAAAGAAGAAAATGAAACTATATTAGAAATTGGCAACTGAGCGAAAGAAGTGCCATGATACTCAGCAAGCAAAAACAGCTGTAGAAGTCTCTCAAACAGGGATGCTTCAGTTTCTGAGATCTCTCAGGTTTGAGCAGGTATTTTAGCTCCTTACTGTTGCATTGGGAAGAAGAGTTGGCTCAGGGCAACAAGAAATATATTGCTTTTACACTGTGTGGTCTGTTTGTTGTGTTTACAGTATTATTGTGAGTCTGTAGCTGCAGGCTGCAAGAAAGGATGGATCTTGTATGTGTCAGCTACTTGAGCACTGTCCAAGCCATCATGATCAGTGGAGGCATTACATATACCAAATAGATTTAAATTGTATTCTGTTTGTCTTGCATTACATGGTTGCTGACGGACTGGTGAGGAGTTTGTCACAATCAGAAGCATTCTTCTGTTACTCAGATCTCTGTATATCCAGCTCTTCTGTGCACACAGCTATCGTGGGATAACCATGAAAGATAGCACTCTGGATTTTGTCCATCCACAGGTCCTACTGGTGCTGTTTTGCATGCTTTTTCCAGTGATTGAACATTTTTGTGTCGGTGCTATTGACTACTCTGCCTTACCACCATGCATTTCGTTCCCCTTGTTAACTGAACAAGATTCAGTCCTCTGTGTGAATCGTTCAAGAGTCGCTCTGCTGATAATTTTGTACACTTTAACTGAGACGTTGAACAAAGTTGTTTCTGCAATAAAGCCAGGCTATAATCACTGGGTGCAATCAGACATGGTGTTCCCAAGGATTTGTTTTCATTTTATTTTCACCTATATTTTGTAAATGACATTTAATTTGGAGCCTTCTCATCTTAGCAGTTGAACTGCATAAAAGAATAATTTTTTGGTTAGCCCAAAATGCAAAGGTATATGCAGATGACCTAAAGATGCAACGTTTATATCTTAAATCATTGACTTTAACTTTTTCTTCCTTTGCTCCCCGTACTAATGAAACTATAATAGTTTACATTAAGTATTTTTCATTGATCTGAAAATGGTATTACTTTGTCATTAAACTGAGGTGAATTTATGAAGATTAACCTCAACTGAATGTTCACAAATGCTCAGTAACACAGGTTAAAACAAATAGTCTCCCATGCGGGGATATTTATTTTCTAAATAGTCAGGCCAGTGCTGACACCTTGTGGCTTTGTTCCTGACTTATTTCATAGCTCCATGTGGTTATTTTGGTTGTAAATAATGACTAACTTGCAGTTGCTGGCATTGTCTATCTCCTCTGCTTTGTGGCCACCTCAGCACCCAGTATTTTCATATCATGTGTAAGACTTTGATCTGTGTTGGTTGCACATCGAGTGAATAAAGAACTAGGGGTGTCTCTGACCTCTTGAACAGGACTCAAATGGTGTCAGGTCAAAGCACAAAATTGTGGGTGCTAGTGCAGAACCAGACAGAAGTTACATGTTTCTCTTTTACTAATTAATACCTGATTTTATACTTCCCTCTACATAGGAGAGCACCAAAGACTGTCAATACTTATAACTTCACTCTCTTCACTCTTGAAGAATTCCTAATAGGAAAAGTACAACCAAAGTTATTGTTGTAGAGTTTCTGGCAGTATAGGAGCCTGAGGAGTGCTACTTATCTTTGACCATAAAAATGCCTAAATCAAATGTATCAGTGCAAGTTATACCTAAATGGGCATCTAATCTAAAATCTCTTACCAATTCAAATCTTAGGCATAACCAGCTGTTACGTTGCTATTTGAAATCTGTTGTAGAATTAAGCTTTAGATGCTGGAGTGCATCTTGTGAAGATAACACATCCTCCCCTCAGCTGTCAAAGAGATTCAGAGATTGTTTTCTGACATTTATGGGTTGTGTCCCTGTTCTTAAGTGATCCTGTTGTGGTGATACATGAATTAGGAATCTTTATTTTATTGCATTGTTGGGGTTTTTTTCCCCCTTTCCAGTATGTTTAGTTGTTTATAATGGAGAGTGAAAAACAAAATTGGAAAGGAAAGGTCTTAAACAGTAGGGACCAGATCCTTGGCTTATGTAAAACAATATTTATAGCTTAACTCAAATCAAGGAGGTGGCATTAATTTCTGTTCCTGCAGAACATGGCTGACTGAGTCTGTTAAGAAAAATCAAAGGAATAAGGATGTGCCTATGAAGATTTGATTTGCTGGTATCTCTCTTTAGGTAACTGAAGGATTAGAACTCTCTGCTCTCCCCCTGTCTAAATCTTAATTGACACTTGCTAATTGAACTTTAATGCAATAAAGGTATTGTAATGAGCAATTAGAGTTTGGCTTCTGAACTAAAGAGAAAAGTTCAGGTAATGATGCATTCTTGTTACCTATTTCAGCACCCTGCCAGGAGGCAGATCTATCTGATCAAAGAGCTGTGAGTGACAGTATCAGTTTAAGGTTCAATAAAAGCTTCTTGTATGGACAACTGCTTGTAATGCCTCATCACCATCAGGATCAAACAAAGTGCCTGTAGGTTTGTAAGTGCTTTCATAGCATAGAATTAAAGTACTTTGTTGAACCTACATGTGATCTATTCAGCAGAGGGAAAACAAGGAGCTGCAGGAGCTCAGAGGAAGCTTTACAAGTGTGAACTTCTGTGTAACTGGCAGGAAAGGCTTTGTGGGGAAAAGTCATTCTGCAGTGCCAAACCTCAAAAACTGGCTTGGGCCCAGCCCCACCTACAGCTTCAGGATGCAACATAGTCACAGGAAGGGTGTGGAAAAACCTCTGCCTTTCACCCTTGGTATTATGATAGAGATGGGTTGCATGTAGCCATTGTCTTGGTATTGCTCTGCATTTAAAAGCTAGGTATGAATAGGTGTATTCTCACTTTGCAAGTTAAAGACAATTGTGCTCAGGATAATTTCAGCTTTTTAACATCTCTGTCATGCAAGAAATGCTCCACTAAAGTCCTCCGGGACTCCAATCTAACATGAAGTTACATAAGGTTTAACTTGCATGTAAATTCTAAAAAGTACAGGAATTTGATTGTTTTCCTCTTTTTTTTTCTATCTCTGCACTTTTTATATGTTCAGTGGTATGTGATCTCTTTATTATGATTTAGAGGATAAGCTCTACCTGCTTAAAAAGAAAGGGGAAGATCCCTCTGAGGGTTTTATGGCAACATTACCAATAGCCTTTAGTACCTTCTGAAGGGTTGTCTTAAGCCATGGAAGGAAAACTGTTTGACTAGCACAGTGCCAGCCCTGAGCTAGTTCAAATGTCATGGATTTCAGCCCTTGCAAAACTTGCTTAGACCATGTGTATTTATTGCATACGCATTTAGACCCCCTGCAAAATGTGAGCAGTTGCCTTCATGCCGGCACTCAGGCATTTGGTTTATGCCAGCCGAAGGAAATTAGCTCCTCTCTACATTATTTGCAAATAGCATTTGATGGTACAGTGTCATAAATGTCAGGTCTAAAAAACCACACAGCACAACTACTTCTTCAGTGGGCCTGACTGCCAGTAAAAGAGCAGATGCTTCCTTTTTAAACCATTTGTTGCCAGAACATGTTCAGACGAGACAAAATCCTCCAGCTGGTCTAACCAGTCTTGCTCTCCACCACGCAATGACACTCCAGATCTCCGTTCCGCTCCCCGAGACTAGAGCAGCAGTAGGGAGAGGACAGCGTTCAGCGAAGCAGGACAGGGCTGCCCTACTGGGATGGGGATGAGGTTGCGCCACAAGCTGCTGGGCAGCCTCGGCCCGCGCTCGGCGAGGACCGGGGAGGCTCCGGGCCCCCGCAGCGCCCCGCGGGTCCTGCCGGGCTGAG
>WBNO01021824.1:343961-376961 GCA_013400575.1 Peucedramus taeniatus
CGCCGTCCTCGTGTACTTCATCCTGGAGGCGTTCCTGCGGCCGCTGCTCTGGGCCGTGCTCTGCGGAACCTTCCTGCACCCCTTCAAGACCTCGCTGACGGCGTTGGGGCGGCGCTGGCTCGGCCGCCTGCACCGCTCCCGCACCCCGGTGCTGCTGGCCGCCCTCCTCCTGCCCATCTGCTTCGCCAACTACGGCGTGGAGGCGCTGGGCGAGCAGGTGCTGCGGCGGCGGCGGCTCCTGCTGCTGCTGGGCGCCGGCGGGCCGCTGCTCTACGGGATCTACTGCCTGGGCAGCTCCCTGGGCGTGCAGGTGCTGCTGGCACAGGCCGGCCGCATCATCTGCCAGGGGCTCGACTACTTCAGCAGCCAGTGGGTGAGTGTGCGAGCGAGTGAGTGCCGGTGCTCCGCGGCCGCGCTTTAGGCACGCCTCGCTTCTGGAGATGCTGTTAAGTTAGAGGTGGTTCAGGCGCGTTCTTGGGTAAACATCGTTTGAGTGTGTGTTAAAGTGTTGTGAAATAGCAGCACAGCTCCACAAGTGACCCGGGATGGGGGAAGGCACCTTAAGGTTTATTTCTCAGTGTACTGTGTAGGGTTTTCTTTTTATTCCTAGCGTACCAAACAGTGCAAAGGCAACCTGAATGTTTAAAAGCAAAGCTGTTTAACTTACAAATGTTACTGATGGTAACAAATCCTGGGAGACTACTTTTCCGTTCTGTCCGTCCGTGTTCTGTTCAGTAGGTAGGATAGTTAGAACTTCTGGCAGAACTCTTTTACACTTTGTTAGTTATAACTGAAAATACAAAAAAGTACTGCATATCAGAAGCAAATGGATATGTGAAAGATCAGATCACTAAGTTGTACTTTGTGGAGTACTGATGTACAGCTGGCAGGCTCAGATTTCTTAGTGTCAAAGACTTTTCAAAAGCTGCTCTGTTTTTTTAAACAAACAAAGTGTGCCCTTTTCCCTAGGTAACAGTGTTCCTGACAGAACATTGACAGAGTTTATTTTGACAGACTGCCTCTAGTGTGAATAGAATGGGCAGGAGAATGTGTTTAGCCTCTTGAAAATAAACACTGGAGGAAAAGATTTTCTTGACTTTATTTGGTCCTGGAAGATGTCAGAGGACATGTGTTTCTGGTCTGCTTTGTCCTCAGAAGTATAATTAGGACTGAGTAGTCACAGATACATTCCCTCTTTATGAAGAGGCAAGATACTACCATGTTTACTTTCAGCTGAGTAGTAACAGAACTAAAGCATGGCCTGGTACTAGTGGGAGGCTTTGACTTGTTGCCACACAATTTACTTGGTAAGCTTAAGTTTTTTTTAAGAACTTTGCACTGACCTCTTTGGTTTGTTTTTTTTTTTAACAATTCTATAATGTAGCTGCACTAACTGACCTGTCTAAGTCCAGGCTTTTATTAAAAGTTTCTTAATTAAGCCATACTTAACACTGTGTAAATATAAGGGTACTGAAGGAAGCTGCACTTATTGAGCTTATAACTATGTCTGTAATGCACTGTTGGATGTCTGTGCCTGCTCAGTGCAACCTTGTTTAGCAGTCTCTGATCCTTCTGGTTGGCACTGGTGTTTGTGATTTAACACTTGTGTTCATTGAACTGTGGTAGGATTTTAACTGCACAAAACATAGTAAGCTCCCAGAACTCTTCAGACCTGATTCTCTTGGGGAGATTTTGGGTTTGTGTCAAGGTAACTGATCACAGAGTTCCTTAAGCAAACCAGTTGCTTTCTAAGCAAGCTGTCTGTGTCTCTTTCTGGGGTCTTATAGGAGAAAAAAATTGTGGGCTTTCCTTTGTAAATAACTGCAACTCAGTCTGGCATCATCTGTACATCTGTTTTCTTAGTCCAGTTTTATAAGTTTTGCAGTTGCTTGATGTGTATTATCTCAGAGCTGTAGCAGGGTAATTTAATTTTATCCATGCTGCTGAGGAGCCCTGAGCTGGATCAGTTAACAGTGTCAGTTTTAACTTCAGTTAAGCACTTTAAAAGCCCTTTAATTGCCGTGTTATATTGCAGGACTCTATTTGCATGCATATGTTCTGCTTGTTAGCTGCCCAGGAATTTGGGATATTACGAGTCTTCTTCTCTGGGCTCTGAATCCTCCATGGTTCCTTCCATATGCCTGATTGTCTTCTCCCTTTCTGATTGCCTCTCCTGTACTAAAAAAGGAAGTGGATGCCTATCATTAGAGTGATGGGGATTTGGAATACTGATTTGTTATTCTCTAACTAAAGGTATTTTTATGGTATATACTAGGCCATGATACCGAGACAGTAATTCTCCTCTTAAGTTCTAGAAAAAAAGAAAGTTCTTCAAATGCAGTAATTGCATGTGACAATGACACGGTAAGATGTATCTTGGCACCAATATGTTAAAGAGCTTTCCTCTCCTGTTGTCCTCAAATCTGGCAAAGCCATTCATGGTGTTGCTGAGTCAAGATTCAGAAGTGCCTGTGTTCCCATGCGTGGTTCTGAAGTCACGCCGGCAGTTCAGGAATTCGGGTACCTCCGTGATTGGATTGTTTGATGGCTGATTGGAAAACACTGCATTTGGAGGACAAGTTCAGGATCTTAGGCTAGTCTACAAACATTGTGCTCCCATGGCCTCCTTTCCCTTCAGGCTTGATAATCTTTGAAGAAGCTTGCTCAAAAAATGTAGTTGGCTGCTGGGCCTTAAATTAGAGGCTGGATAAAAATTCCAAATGAGTTCCTTGTTCTGACTCCAGCCTTCTCTTGGTTATTTGCAGAATTCTTATGCAGAGGGCCCTGCACAAACAGCAGTTTCATCTAATAGGGAAGGGGAATGTTTTTCTCTATAGTTTTTTTCTTGGAAAGGATGGGAGTTTGTCCCATAGTGGACTGAATATAGTCCTACAGGCTTTTGGGCTGCTGCAATTTCACTAGTTTTGCAGGAGCTACGCTTATGTCCAGCACTGTATCTAAAAAGCAAATTCTTTTGCTTTGTGGCAAAAGTTCAAACTACTTTAGGCTGATATTTTACACTTAAGTTAATATATATCCAATTCCAGCTATTCATTATATTTTCTTCTTTTTTTTTAGAAGAAGAATTTACATGCTGGTATTTATTTGGGAAACAGATAGTTTGCAGATCCCAGCAGATATAAAGAATTATACAGCTGCTCTGTGTTGGCTCTGAGGTTCATCTTCATAAATTAAATTTGATGTAATCATAATGAGCAGAATCCTCAGTAGTGAACTTGATTACAGGGCTGTCAAAATCATTCTCTCTGGCCAGTCTCTCTTCCTTGGTTTGTCGCAGGTTATTGCAGGCTCACAACAGTGTAGTCACGTGTGTGTCAGTGTATTTTTATATCTCTGACTGTATGAGGTACAACTTGTGTTGTTTTGGAGGTTTCCATGCACTTAATCAGTCCTATCCTCACCAGGGTGCTGGGCAGATCTGGAAACGCCATTACCCACCACTGCTGTGACTTGTTGTATTGGAATATTGTACATGCTACCTATTTTGGCTGGTGTACTGTCTGCTCCCCATCAGGGATTCTGTGAAAGACATCCACCAGGGAAACCTCCGTTTGTGTTGCATTAAATGTCACTCCCCCCACAGCCCTTGCAGACTGAAATTCTCCAAGCATTCTTCCTGGCAAACACTTTGGGTCCCGTGCTCTGAGGTGTTTGGCTTCCAGAGTCCTATTGAATATCACCTTTGGGGGCAAAAAAGCATCTGTCTTGTTGAGTTCACCTGATGGGGCAATTTCTCTTCTAGTAAAGGAAAGGGCATACTTCTGATTTTTAATGTGCATATGGTTTCTATTTCTTTGAGGGTTTAGCATAGGTGGACTTTTTTTTTTCCTTCCCTTTTTTCTTAGAGCAGGCTTGCAGGTTTCTAAAACTTGCCCACCATAAAAAAAACCTCAAAACCAAAACAAGCACCTGAACAAGCTCTTAAGTATTCTTTCTGCTGTTTATAGTCCTTCATTATTATGGTATCCTGGCTTATAAATGATACAGCCAAGTACTGACTGTAAACACATCTTTTCAAAACCACAGATTTTGGTTTATTTTCACAGCTTTGCTTGGTAGAGATAAAGTGTGTAGAGACCACATGTGGCCTGTTTAAAAACAAGATGGAGAGAGGCAGGGAAAGTCTGTCATGTTGACTAGTGTGTTCTACTGTTGTTTTTCCCTTCCACACCCACCCTCAGTTTTGGAAGAGCCTGCAGTGAGATACCCTTCTTGGATAAGCTGAGGAGCTTGTTCCGATTTATATGCAGGAACTACAGCCTCAAAGCTGGCAGTAGCCTAAAGCCTAATGCTCTATGCTACATAATATTAGCTACTTACTGGTATTTATATGTATTGGTTGAACACAATGATGTTTCTTTTTCCAGCACCTCTGAAAGGAATGATGATTATGGAACTGTCCAGCAAAATCTTAACTGTGCTGTATATAATAAAAGAAGAAGGTAAAGAAATTGTGCGTGTTGAGGTGTCATCTCTTGCAAAAGTGTTACCGTGAGGTATGTCAGAGGAGTGGTGCTCTGTCTGCAGAGAAAGAATTTTATGTGCTCTGAAACCTCTTTTTGCAAGAGAATCTTAATACATTTGATTTCTGAATAGCATTTTTATTACTAGTTTCTCACTAGTTTCTAGCTTTTGTATTAAGACAGGAAAAGTGACCTAAAGGAGAAGTATTCTTAACATCCATTCAGTCTTATGGATATCTTCGATTTGATGTTTTTTCTTAAATTCAGTGTAGGAAATGTTGCAGGACACATTGAAAATAATTTTCAGTCCATGTGTGGCAGTGTTGATTTTGATGGTCAGTTCCCCCCACCCCAGGGGTCTAGGTATAAGTTCATACTTTCATCCCTTCAAAAAGGTCTGATCTCACTAAACACTATGTTTCTGTTTCATGTGGATTAGTAGTCTGTGTTTTTCAATGTCAGAAATACCAGCATGGATATATGTCACATTTGGGGGTTCTAGAAGAAACAGAATGGGCACACAATTCTAGTCCTTTGGACCTGGGACAAGGAATAACTTACTTGTGTCCACTTAGAACCTGCTTTAGGTAAATGAAGGCTTCCTAAGTGAAGGGAAGAAGTTGTTGTCTTTGCTCTGAGGTGAAAAATAGTATTACATGTATGATTAGTTGTAGTTTAGGTATTTTCTTATATATAAAGGCTGTCTCCCTGCTAAAGGACAGGCAGTTAAACACTTACTCTGCACATTATGGGATGTTTCCACTTGTGTTCTAATGAAAATGTGCTAAAGCTACACTAAATTAATTTTGGTTCTGGAAACTGGAGCCAAAATGACATTTTCATAATTTGTCGCCTGCCTCCTTATTATTTTTTATATTGTTTAGAAAAATCATTTTCAGATGAACAGGCAGATAAGGAAAACACTGGGGTTTTTTGAAGGCAAACACAGTTTGGCTTTTAGCAGTGCATTTAATGCCTTGTGTTGCTTCATTTTTCAAGTCTAACACTCTTCTGCTCAGCTTTTGTGATAGATTAATTTTGCTTTGTCAGCCTGCATCACCACTGAGGAGGGAGATGTGGAAATAGTGAACTGGTTAAACTGGTTTAACTCTTTAAACCATCTTTACTCTGCAATGGTGTTTTAAAAGTTTGCAAAAGTGCTGTGTTAATCCTTGGTCAATGTTTTTAATGATTTTTTTATTTTGAGAAAGATTAAAATCTCTATTTCCAAGAGAAAATTTTGTTTTAAAACATTAAAGGAAACTGATGAGGTAGTTTAGCTTTTTTTTTTTTTTTCCCAAAACATGGAGACTGGAAAATAGAAAGCAATTTTAATTAGGTCTGTAGATCCATCAAACAGTTTTAAATTTGAAGCTCAGTTAAAATCCCCTAAACAAACCAAAACATAAACCAAACTCTGCAAAACCTTGCTGTATGATTTCCAAGTTGAAAGAGTAGCCAGGGAAAAGCATCATTTCAAAATGGCCAGGGGAGAGGGTAGAGCTACATTTAGAAAAGGAAGGAGTTCAGACTCAGTTTTGTAGGTGCTGACTTGTTAAAAACTGAAAAATTTTGGCAGGGCATATATCAAAAAAAGTAACTGTTGGTTCATCTTCTCAGTCTTCACTTTGGTGTTTACTTGTGGGGTGGTTCGTAGAATCATGAAATATCCTGAGTTGGAAGGGACACAGAAGGATCACTGAAAGTCCCACTCCTGGCCCTGCACAGGACCATCCCAAGAATCTCACCATGTGCCTGAGAAGGCGCATGAAGCAGGTGGGAAATGTGTTTGCTGCTGGATGTTGAGGTGTTGGGGCAGCATTCCAAGGAAGACTAAATCATTCCAACAACTTTGCAGTGAGAAGCTCTTCTTGCTTATTCCACTTTTGTCATATTCCTCTGTTGTCCAGTTGGTTGGTTTGCACCTGCCTACTTCTGTGAACTTATTTTGCTATAACTGAATTACAGGTATTTTTTTATGAGCTTAGGGATCTTGAGCTGGCTGGATGAATGTTGAAGCTGTTGTGCAGAAGAGGTGGGACTGCTTAGCTGGCAGTAGGAGACAATGAATTACCACTTTCAGTAGCAGTGAGTTATTGAATGCACTCTTCGGCAAAACCTTCCCCATAGAGGTTAACTTGTTGATAGGAAAAAAGGGAGGGAACCGTGTAAATAAAGAATTTCACTCTCCAACATAAATCAGTATAAATGTTGTCGAAAGTTGAGTAGTAAGAGTTTTTTCTTGAAAAATGAGGTCAAAGCCAAAAGAGTGGCTCAGATTTTCAAATCCTTCAATTCCTTCAGTGGGAAGGAGAAACAAACTTTCCGTAATGTTGGTGATAATTCATGCTAATAAATCCTCGGCTTTCCAGGACTGAAATTTCAAAGAAAAATCACTGAAGCAGATGCTTGAGTTTAACAAAAAAGCTGCATATTTCTATGGTGTAATTTTGTCTCTAGTTGGCAATTTAAGGAAAACTAAAGCCCTCCATGGTTGCCTTAGATGTCTCTAAATCTGCCTCTTAAATTTACCACTCTAACACAGAAATGGATGCTAAAATCCAAGAAGTTACTCTGCAGTCTTAGCACTATTTAATGAGAAAAGTGGGCAGTTTTACATGTCTAAAGGCAAAGCACCACTTGGTTCAGTTTGTGAGAGATGCTACAAAATGCAGAGGAGATGTGAAAAATTAGGTCTTTGCTGTCTGTTAAGACAACGAAGATCAGCAAGGGAAGGAAGAAAGGCAGCTTGCAGGATTAAACTATCCCGAAGTTGCGATATATGGAAGTTGTGCATGTCTGTAAATAATAATTGTGATTTAAAATCTCAGGGTATGTGATGAAAGTTAGGCATCTGCAGCTGATTTCAGCTTGATAAATAGTTGATGATAGCTAACGCATTCTGGAAAATCTGAAGTGTATGTATTAGTTACCTGGTTAGCTGTACATTCTTATAGATCAAATTTATAGGTATTTTGGCTTATCATGGAATCTTATCAATTACAGTTTCAGTGCAATAATTGCAGTAGCTTAATTTTAGTGAAAGTAGGCAGTCTTTCATTCTTTGTTTCAGTTATGTCAGTTCTTGAGAATGACCTATAATAGCAGAGAGGCTGTTAATATTCTCCATGCTTTTCAAGCCAAAACTTTTGGAGACCATCCAGAAAAACAGTAGGAAGGATTATGTGACATGTTTTTAAAGGGTTAAGGAAAAAAAAAAGTATGCTGTTGCCAGGTTTGTATGGGATGAAATCCTAGTCCATGTCAGTTTAAGTTAATTTGCCTTGTCAGTTGCTTTCAGTTATGAACTGTTGGAAGTAGGCTACCCTAGTTCCTGTGCACTGGTTCTTGCAGTGTAGGGATGTGCTTGGCCATAATATTAACCAATAAAGAGCTGACTATTCCATGGTGTCACTGGAATTAAACTTCTTGCCCCAGTCAGTTGATTTCACAGTTCTTTTTACAGAGCTTCAGGAAGGTTATTGTTTTATCTCTGAAACAGGGTGACTGGTTTATTTAAAAGGAAGCCATCTCTCTCTATTCAGTAGAAATAAAGACTTCTACTTGGATCATTTGCTAAGCTTTTAGAAATGAGAATGGATTAATTATTTTAACTTCAAACACACAAAAAATGTATTAAGTACCTAAACCCTACAATGTTCAGCTACATGCATGGATAAAAGCAGTGCAGTGTTTTGTTTTGTTGGCTGTTAAACATAGGCTTATACCCTGTTAGCCTCCTACTTGTTTTTAAACAGAAAGTTTAAATTACTGAACGTACTGAGTCTCCTGTTTGTAATTTATCATTAAATTTAAAAGATAAAGAGAAAAGTGGCTTGGAACTGGAACATTGATCACCCAAAGATGCTGTGTGGCTGATGTTAGGGAGTAGGATAGAATCTTTGTGACGAGTTAGCTCTTGCAATTATAGCTGTGCTGTAAAGTGCCATATGAGTGAATTTGTGTTTCAGACCTATGCTGTTAAAGGAATGCTACTATGCCTTTCTGGTAAAAATTTTGTTTGTTTGTGACTTTAGTCTTCATGTCCATGGGTTGTGTTAGTTTTAGACATTAGAGTCCACACTTGCCCATAAGCATTATGGAACTCTGTTGATGCAAAACTAGAGATAAGTGAAAAGTTGGAGTGATCTGCTTAGATGAGAAGCATTAGTGTGCAAAAGGTAGGTATACTTTTGTTCACATATCTTAAGTGATTTTAAGTTACCTTGTATATGCAATCATTCCTTCTGAAGTTATCAGGGACCATCACTCACAGCTTGTCTGCTCAATTCAGTACAACTAAGATTTCATCTCCACCACTTAGATACATGGCAGTAGTCACACCAACCTGCTTTTCACAAGGACTGTTGTGTTTTCAGCATGGGTTGTATAGTGCAGAGTAGAGGTGAAAACTTTTCTGGTGTGTTCTGCCTAATTACTTGTTCTGTGTCTCTGCCTGTGCATTCTTCCTTCTTACAGTGATGACTGATTCAGCAAATGCTCTTAATAGAAATTCTGTTCAAACTTCATCAGAATTTATGTATTTGTTAGTGTAAATTTTAAGTGTACTTAACTGGTAATGGATAGGGAATGTTCATTGAATGTGAGCCAGAAAGGTCTTTAGTTCCTTATTTTATGAATGAAACACTGGGTTTTCATTGTTACAGGAATTCGTACTTCTTTTATTTCACATCCTCTCCTGAGTAGCGGCTTTTCACCTCCTATTACCTCTTCTTGCTTCCTTCTTCTTTCTTTTCAGCTGAAATTCATCTCAGGATTCTTAACTCCAGTTCTGTATTGTGATTTATCTGATGAATAGATTAGTAGAAGGCAGTTAGAAGCAGCAAACCCTTTATATATAAAGGCATCGGTTTTGTGAACCAGCACCACTGAGGAACAGCAGTTTTTGTTGTGCTTCCTAATGGCTTCTTTGGCTTCTTTTGTCTCTTTGGACTGAAACACAGGAGCTGGCAAACTGCTCCGTGCTGGAATGAGTGCAGCATGCTGTGCTGGCCAGCTCTGTCTTCCCGTGGCCACATAAATGCTGCTGATGAACTCATGTAATTCATTGAAATGTGGGCTTCTTAAAGATTTACAAGCTGACTTCAGTTCTCTGTCTATGGCAGTTATGGGTGTGTGCATGAGTGTACACACATACATGAGTACAGTAGAGATCTCTTTTATATATGTATACATACCTATGTGTATCTTTTTCTTAAAGATATGGACATTGGTAGTTGGTTACCTGCTGATGGTTTCATTCAAGTGGAATATAAGCACTGAACGTTACTTAAAAGCAGTCTCTGTTCCTGTCTGGATTATGCTGCTCTTTCACTTAGGTGAGTAACAAGAAGTTATTACTCTGATAACTGAGGGTTCTGTAAACAAGACTTCTTGCTTGCTCTTCTGCTAAATCTGTGAAATAGAGTCTTAGCTGAAATGCAAACTGTTTTGTCTGCTCAGTAATTCTGGCTCCATGTGTCCAGAAGGGAGCATTAGATTAGGGAATGGGAAGGCATCAAAATGCTGAGTAACGTCTTCCACTCCTCACGCCTTCGTTCTTCCCATGGTTTCCCCTTATTTGGTTCACAGACAATGTGAATTTCTTGACAATGAGGAAAGGCTGGGGTCATGTGAGGCTGGCTTTAGACATGCATTTGGGATATGTTATTGAAAGCCTGCCATTAACCAAAGCTGAAGCTGCAAAATGTGTTTAATAGTAGTAACAGAAGCAAAAAAAAAAAAATCTATCAGTAGTCAGAAGCATATCAAAATGATATCAGCAGTATAAAATACATTTGCCAGTAATCTGTATTATCTGTTTATACAAATACAAGATAATAGTAATCATTTAGATTTATGTTGCACATTTAATATAATAGATTATCACCTTATGTTCTCATATCAGAGTTTATGGTGGAAGAATCATGCAATTAATAAAAGACTACCATGATAGAAGGTTTCACAGTATATACCTCATGATTTACTTAACTTTAGCAGCAGGTTTCAAGCATTGTTCTGACCATGTGGGGATGCTTCCCTGAGGTTTAAGCTATATGTAGTGGCTTTGCATTTGCCTAAATTTTGACAGTCTTGTATTTACTGGAAGTACAGGCTGAATAGGCAAAATCCCAGAAAAATCCTATTCTGTGGAGATTTAACATAAATACGCATTTTTGGGGGGAACATGACTTCTCTCTGATATCAAAAATGTTTTGATTTTGTGTATATTTTCATGTGATTTTGAATGTTTTATTCAATGAATTTTGAATATTTTCAAAGTTGTTCTCTATATTTACATGTCACTGAAGTTAGCAACAGTAACAACTTGGTTTGTTCATTGAGAAACTTGTTCATGTATGTTTTCTGAATTGTAGAAGAATTGTAATTCTTTAACGCAGAAAGCCTGTTTGTTTTACGACTTCTTTGTTTTTTGGTTGATGTGCTTCCTTTCTTGGTTTTGCTAAATATGGGGTTTATTAATGGTGTAATTCTTCTTGTAAAAAAACAATTCCAAAACTGTATCTTTCAGCTTCTGTGGCAGGTTCCTGGAGAATTCCTGTATTTCTGGTTATTGTTGTTCTGATGACAGTAGGCATGTTGCATGAACAGCAGAATGGAAAGGAGTCTTCTGGTAAGGAAAAGTCACCGTTTCTCTTACTGATGGAGGCAAAAATTCACTTAAATCACATGAAATAATCTGGACTGTATCCCCATAAATTCAATAGCCTATGGATTGCAAGAATTTACTATAGGATGCTTAGTGTGTTTCAAAGTGCTTTACTCATGCTGAAGTGAATCTTGGATTCTTTACAGAAAATTATTGCCATGGACTGATGTTTCTTTTCCATTGTAAAATAGCGCCTCATTATTATGACAAATTCTTTGAGTTTATGGATTTCAATGTGTATTTTCAGGCATGAAGGTAGTCCAGGATGATTGAAGTCAGAGGTTAATTTTCAAAGAAATGAGCAATATGGGTTTAGTAGCTCCTATAATACTGAGTATGAGAGAAACCAAGACAACTCCATCCAGCAAGTTTCCAATATCCAGTCATTTGTTTTTAAAATAGTTTCTTAAAAATATGTTTTGTGTTTAGATTTTGAGAGGAATAGCTTTTTCCTGTTCCAATCAGTTTTGAAAAAAGCAAAGGCATCGTATATTCCCAATGAAGGAAACCTTTTTCCAGTCTGGCTGTTTTAGTTGGTTAGTAAAGTTGATTAACTGGTATAGAATTTTTTTTAATAATCAGACTGTCAGCAACTGTGAATGTCTTGGTTGGTAGCAGTTCATTATCAAGAAAAGAGCTAAGCAAATAACTGGTTTTGAGTTTTGGCTGCAGGTGTATTGTAATACTAAAATTAATAGCACTCATTCCTGTTTGATCATATTGACTACTTATAATACATACTAAACACTAACAGTGTCTGTCTATATAATTTCTGCTGCCTGACAGCTCCAGTGGATATCTAACACAAAATAAAACATTTTAAGGCTTAAGCTTTTTGTTACTGACATGCACGTGTATGTTTTACAGGGGCAGAGCTTCCTGGTCAGATGATTTCCATTGCTGCTTCTACAATTGCCATGGCAATTTCAATGACAGAAGATGAGTCCAATAATGAACATTCCTCCCAATCCTCAGGTGACTGAATACTCTGTAAGAAACATTTGAATTTGCTCTAAAGGCATGAAAATGGATGGAATTCAGATAAAATTTCAAAACAGTTCATAATCTCTTCATTCTGTCCAAAACAGTGTCCAAATTGTGAATCAGATTTATCTGTTTTAAAAAAATGTCAAGAAGATGCTAGTATAAAAGCTGTCCAGCAAAGGATAGTTTGTGTGGCTGTTGAAGACCTGACTAGAAGGATTTATTATTGATTTGTGGGGTTTTTTTTAGAATGAAGGTGTGATTTTTTTTTTCCTGTTCTTCATTGTTAATTATTTTAATTTTTCTAGCCTTTTGATTTGTTGGCAATTACATGTTATATAGCTGGATTTCTGGACCAGGTATAGACAGACTGGAGGAAGTTTTGTGTACATTGCAGTGAAAAAAAAACCCACCACCTAAAATATGGCATTCTCAAAGTCCTTCCTATAGTGACTTCGTAGGTTGAGTCACATGATACTTTCACTTGGAATAACACAATTGGCTTAAAAGAGTTCAGACAAACTGTTTAGATATCCATCACTGATTTTGAACTTTACCATCTTTTTTTTTTTGGGTAGGTCTTTGATGAAATGTGATACTAGAAAATTAAGCTATTACTGATATCTCTGGAAATTGAAAAGTTTAATCTGTTTCCTGCAAACCAAACCAGACAGATCATTCAATTTTACAGAATGTGAACTTCCAAAACTCAATTTATAAATCTGAAAATGACAACTTTAGACAACTTACTCTTATCTTGTTTTTCTACATTTTACATGACTATCATCAATATAAACCTAGAAGCCTAGGGAATTATGTCCTGAAATTTGAAATCAGAGCATTATGGTGGCAGTTCTTCTGTATTTCTGTGACCAATCTTTAATTTTGGAAATGGGAATTTTTTTAAGCTGAATTTTGAAACCTGGAAAAGTAACAGATGCCCACAAATGAGCTATGTAAGTGGTTGTCTTCTTTCATTGCTATTTTTTTAATTTACCAGTTCTTATTTTTTCACTTCTTTAAAACAGTTTTTTTTTTCTGTTTTCAAGAAGAGAAAACTACAGCAGTTTTCAAAACTACAGTGTCTTTTATATCTTTTATATTTTTTTGACTCCTCTTGAAACAACTAACACAGATGAGGGTTTTTTTTGTCTTGTCAATTCTGTTGTTTTCCTTCACAGCACCAAAAAAAAAACCCCATGGAGTTTTCTTTCAACTCCTAACAACAGTTAAAATAATTTTCCAACAGTCTGGTTAGAATTAATATTTTGTTCTGCAACAAATTAATCATAGTTTTGGCCAATTTTGGTTTGGATCTTTTGTGAATGATGATGAAGGATAATTCTTATACAGCAAAAAGTTTTACCTACAGGCTTAAGAACTTACAGCTTTTTTGTTTTTCCTGACTCTGTGTTAAATGCATTACAGAACAACCAGGCTTAAAATCCTTTATTAAAAGACTACGAGGGGGAATAAGCTTTGTTGATTTTATTTTTTTTTTCCTGAACACTCATGTGTTTCCATATTTTATTGTTGAATACTCGTATTTAATACTGGGGGCATGGAGTTTAATGGTACCAGTTCATGTGGTCTAAGTGGTCCTTCCTGGTCTTCCAAGAGTTTCCAGTGTATACAGCAAAGGAGAAGTCTGCAATTTCTGAAGCAGATACCACTGCAGTGCTTTGTAGTGAAGATTCTGTTGTCTTGTTGGCTTCAAATATGATAGATACTAAAATCCTTAAATGAAGTCAGGACTCTCAGATTCTCTTTTGCCCTCACTTCTTTGTTTTCTTAGAAAAAAAGCATAAGAAATATTTTTCTTGTGAAATTACAGAAAGATGTGGTCCTTCATGAAGGAGTACCTTCATTCTGATGTTCTGAGGTCTTCTTCATTAACAGTAATAAAATTACTGTTTTCCTAACTTATGCCCTGCATAGAGATACGGACTTTCTGTTTGTTACTGTTTCTTTGTCTGCCCCCTGGGGAGGAGAATAATTCAAAATTCTGTGACAGCAAGAAATTGATGTGACAGAGAACATACTGTGTAATGAAAAGAAGAGGTCTTAATAAGATAGCCTGGAAAATTTGTTCTTTTTTTTTTGTTCAAAGAAGTACCATTCATTCTGATTTTGCTAGAATTTTTCCTGAGTATTGTGCTAGCTGTTTAGACTGTCATACTTTCTTTAGTTGGAAGATAGAAAGGTGTTTTTCAGGTTTCATCTCTCAAAATATCATGAAGCACACTAAATGGGATTTTACAGAAACCGAAGTTATTCAGAATCACTGTACTGACAGTTCTGGTTTTCTGTTTGTGTTGACAAGGTGCTCGTGCCTTGGTTTGCAGAACATATCTTGCCAGCAGAAGGTGACTTTTTTCATTTGCAATTTTGGTTCTTTTCTCAGTGGATCAGCTTTGTGAACTGGTTTATGAGAGTCATCTAAATGGCAGTGCTGATGCAGGTCTGTGTTTGTAATGAGGAGAATACTGTGTCATTGGGAGTCACAATTTAGTTTTACTAAAAGTGCTGGAGAACTTCATTCTGAAAAAGCTTTCTTGCCTTGGGATCCCCTTTTTCCTTTTTCCTTTTCTTTTCCTTTTTTCTTCCTTTTTTTTTCTTTTTTCCTAGAGAACCCCTCATCTCTTGCCTCATCTGTTTTGTGTTCTGTGTACAGCCGGCTTACAGGGAAACTGTAAGTAATAAGACTGTTACATTGTTACTGCTTTTAACATTCCTGCTGCTGTTGTTTAATTAAATCATTCTTCCTTGCAAAAATATGTCAATCAAAGTTTTCATTACTAAAAGAAGGAATGTTCTTTTTTATTTCCTGAAGGTGACTCTGCTAAGGAGTTTTTGGGCAAAATACATGGTATAACTTTAATCTTGGGCATAGACTTCAGCTAATTATTCTGTTTTGGCTTTTAGTGCTTCCTTTTGTTTGATCAATATTTGTGTTTCTGCCTGTTGCATTGTTACATCTTATGTTGATTATATTAATTTTGGAGCAAAACAGTAAGGAGTATTGAATAAATTGAAGGGGAAAATTCTCTGTTGTGGGTATACTGCTTTCAAATCTGTGTTCCTTTAGTGCATACATTTGTTTTTGTTAGTACTCTTCTGTTTTATTACGTATAGACTGAGAAGTGCTGGAGATTCATAGACCCTCTTCTATATGATGAAAATACTTTGTCTTTTTAAGAAAATTTCTGTTTACAGGCAACTCTTTCCCCTTATGAAAAATTGTTTATAGTTTGTATAGTAGGGCTGGCCATCATCCCATGGAGATATGCACTGATTTGCCAAGAATCTCCCCACCTGAAGCTTCTGCTGTGCTTAGCTGCTTGCAGAAGTCCTTCTTTCAGGTTTCATGCCATAGTTCCTTCGTGAATATTCAGAAGTTCCACCAAATACATAACCAGCAACCATCTGATGTTTCTGTCATCATCTCAGTGTCAATCCCAGCTGGGTGATCAGTGGATTTGCATTGTTGTCTTGGTGTGGTGGGGATGTGTTCATAAGCTGTAAAAGTGGTTCCGCTTACCTAGAGCACCAGTGCAGATTTCTGCAACAAAAAAGAAGTGTCCATCTGCTGTGTGAGGATGCAGTTTGTCACTTACTGCTACTGTATGACAAGTGAGTCGTACCTTTTTGAATATTTTAGCTGTCATGCTTTAAGCTAGAAATGGCTTTAGTGACACACTGCAGCTAAAAATGTGTGTGTGTAACACGAGTTGTTTGACTGCTGTGCATGTAGTGTGTTGTAGTACAGTTTTTATGCAGTTTTTCTTCATGGGAGATGATGTGTCTTTGACACAAGTCCAGTGAAAGAGTTATGTTCATTGTTTACCAGCTGTGTGATATGTACCAGCATATTAAAATGCCTTTTATGCTTTACCATGGAGTAACTTTTCAGGTTTTTCTGTGTGTGCATTCCTGCACTATGGCTGCAGACTTTGCTCAAATAGTGATGTGGGGGAAATGTGTGCATTTGGACAACAGCAGAGCCTCAGTAAAAGTTAATTATGGTGTTCTCAGGGAGAGATTTTACATAAAGTTGCTGAAGATGGATTTAGTGTCATCCAGCCACTGAAAGATTAAATAAATAAATAAATAAATTGTCATGTTCTGCATCCAAGAATTTTAATTTTAACATAATATTTTTGCATTAAAAGACTATTACTTATATATACGGTCTTTAACACATCAGTGTACATTTTTGAATTTAATTTCTTGTTTGCTAACCTATGAGTGAGAGACTGACAAAATTTGTTATCCGCTAACTTGTGCTTGACGTTACTAATATTTGTTACACAGAACAAGGAGTTTAGGCTGACAGTGTGGGTGCTGCTATGTTTGTGTTGTGAGTGATGTGGAAAAGTAGTAGTGAGACAGTTGTAAGATACAAGCTTTCTCTTCAATGTATACTCAGTATTTTTTGTTCTGTTTAAATGAGTTTTGAGCAAATCTAAGATTTCTTTTTGAGTACTTGAAGTAAAGGGAAGTGATTTATTTTAAGACTTCAGATTTTCTCTAGTAGTTAATTATATTTTTTATTTTTCATGGTCTTATGGTTCTTTGATAAAACATATTTGGCTTGTAGTTTGCCTGCAGTGACAGGAGCCCTCTTAGAGACTGTAGCAGCTTTTCATCTCTCCTCCTCTCAGTGCTGCTTGGCATGGTGATGCAGGATGTGGGAGAGTTTACACAGCTTTGTTCTAGCTTTTCAAAATGCAGATTTTTGCCAAGGCTGTCTCAGTCTTTTAGAGAAATTAAAAGAAAAAACCAACCCCAAAACAAACAACAAAAACACAACCTTTTGCTGCTGTCCCTTCCTTCACCCTCACCTTCCAAAAAAAAAAAAGAGATAATTTGGGAGCATATTCTTTTTGTGGTGAATATTAATGTGATAATTTCCATTTCTTTGTTTGCATGTGTTTGTTTTAGGATCAACAGCAGAAAGTGATCAACCTCCACCTCCACGAGCTTCATCATCTTTCAGCACCTCCTCTTCATCATCTTCTGGGACCAGACAAAGAACTGAGATTGGATCTTTTCTTAGAAAAAAGAAAACCAGTGATATTTACTTCGTTACTCTTGTGTGGGCCATTGTCATTGTTCAGATCTGGCTAAATTTTTGGATTGTGCAGCTATTGCCAGTGCCTTTTGCAGGTAATAATCCAATTACTTGAAGCATTTGGCATCATGTTAAATAAAACAGGAGGAAAGGCCTGTAGGCTTGTATGAGTTTTAAATAAAAACTTTTTCAAGGCTTGTTAAGATGAACTGTAGCTTCAAAAAGAAGGATTGATGTGCCCTGCCTATTGTAGTGGACAACTCTGTTAAATTGCTTTGTTTATTGTAGTTACCTGAAATAGTATAGTGCCATACTTTACATAGTAAGAATACTTCTGGTTTAGACCAGTTAGTTTTTCTTCCTCCTGAGGTCAGTTCTTTCATATTTTCGCACCTATAAATGAAGAATATTTTAGCTGTTATTCAGTAGAGAAGTAGAGCTTATGTTAGCTTTTAATTTCTGTAAAAAATGGGTTGCTAGGCACTGTGGACAAGTCACAAGATAAATTTAGTTCCAGTTTTAGGTCTGAGGTTAATTAGCTTTGTTGCTTCACATCTATATGCATTTGTTCTATATATCAGGCAAGAATTGGAGTAGTTATGATAGCTATCAAAAGATATTATTTTAAAATTGGATGCCACTTTTTCCTCTATTCTTTTGGGGAAGTGAAAAGGGAAAATGGGAATTCTAGGAGTATGTGCGAGCTACTATGAATTGGGAGGCATTTCTTCCCATCCCCCTACTGTAAACAAAGTGAGTTTCCTAGTTTGCTTGGATTTTCTCTAAACTTCAGTTAAAATATTAGTTTTTAGCATTTTAAAATGCATTTAACATTTGAATGTACCTATTTTCTTTTTTACTAATTTTGGTGGGTTGGCCCCAGCTAGTGGCCAAATACCAGTCATTCTTCCAGTGTTTTAATGTGGGCTTATCCATAAGCTGCATTCCCTTTAGGGAATGGAATGGGTTTGGGATTTTCCTTATCCCTAGGCTACAGTCCCTTCAAGAGGTGTACCTGCTCCAGCATAGATCCCCTGTTGGCCATGGTTCTTCTGAGTGATGTGTCTGCTCCACTGTGGAGCACTTCTGGTTCCCTGGCCTTTTCATTACCTCTCTTCATCCCTGTTCCTTTTTCCTCTCTAGTCACTTTTTCTGTGTTCCTTCCTCTTCTCCCTGCCCAGGGGTTTCTGCCCTTCCTTAAGATACATTTCCCCTGAAGCACCACACCCGTGCCTGATGGGCTCAGCTTTGCCCAGTGATGGATCTGTTGTGGAGCCACCTGGAACTGTGTCTGGCACAAGGCAGCCCCTGGTCTCTTCCCATGGTGGCCACCCCAGAGGCCTCCCTGCTACCAAAGCCTTGAGATGTGTGCACAGTACACAAAGCTACTGTAAACCATCTGGAAATTGTGACTTGGGGTCACACTTAGAGATTTGAAGGGCTGTGAACTCCGAGGCATGGAGAAGGGAACAGCTGCACCTTTGGCTGTGGCACTGTAGCAGCAGCTAAAGGGTACTAGGATGGAAAGACATATAAATAGCTGAATGCAGGGTGAGAGCAGAGAGGGGTTTGACCTTTGTTTCATTCCAGTATAGTTACTACAGAAGGAACTTCATATTTTTGGTGTCTGGGTGTCATGGGAGATGGCAATCACAAGTGAAAAAGCAATTAGAAAATAAATTTTAGGTTTATTAGAAGCAGAGCTTTATGTGGCTAGTTCACTGAAAAGTCAAAGAGTAACTTAACCACCGTTCAGAAACCCCTACATATGACAAAAAAGGGAAGCATCAGTTCTGCAGCTAGACAGAAGTGAATGGTTTAAGCTTGAGCCATGCAAGTCTGGGTTAAAGTACACGTCTAAATGAAACAGGTGAATACTGCTCCTGACAGTTATTAGGTCTAAAATAACTACCCAAACAATAAACTCCTACAAAAAGGGAAATTGTTTTTGGGAATGTTTGTGACTTGTTGCCTTAGCAGTGACACTGGGCCATGACGTGCTTTTTCGTGGCATACAACTGAATCATCAGAAAAATATTCCACATAGGCAGTATAATGATGAACAGATCCAAATTTAGAACAGTGGATTGCATTAAATGTCAGAAGGTGAATGATGATAATCTGCATGTTTAAAAGAGAGGTAATAGTAAAAATACTAGGAAAATAGGAAGGCTAATAAAGCAAGTTTCCTTGCAATGATTCAAGTTTAAAGAGACTAATAATAACTTGAAGCACTTCTGAGGCCTGAAAGAGGATGCTTCTAGTATGTAAAAAAACCCCAAAAACCTCCCCAAAACCTTAAATAGAAAGGTGTTAATTTCACTTGAGTTCCTTATATTCTAAAGAGGACTCATACAAAGTAGCATTTAGATTATTAGCAACATCTTGGTACCAGTAACATTTTTCCTTGAATGCATTTATACTTCAGTTTGAATGAAATGGTCTTTTAAAATTGCTTAGTGTAGAGGGTGGGAATATGATGCCATAATTATACCATAAAATGAAAAGGTGAAAGAATTGCTATGAATTGAAAAGATAAGCAACGAACCACATTGTGGAACACTTGGAGCATTTTATTGAGTGATTTGAGCCTGGAAATCCTGGTATTGTATCTTTTTAAGATGCTTCATTTGCTTCCTTGCTTGTTCTATCCTTTTTTTTTTTTAATTGTTTTCAGGTAATTTTCTGCTTCCTGCAGATGTTTGGAACTTGTTGTTATGCAGACTTTTTCTTGTTTTGCTCACTGCTTTCTAATAACAGTCCTTTAGCTTTTCCTCTCTTGTCTTTTTTTAACTTAATATGATTACAACTGTTTGACTGTAGCACCTCCTTTGCAATGAGTGTACAGTCATTTATTTTAGAAGATACTGTGTAACACTTATTCTTAAATAACAGTGGAAGATCAGAATGCCATTTGAGGATCTTGTTCACCTTGTAAAATGCAAGCCTGCCTGGCTTTGCTTAGCAGCAGTTTTTGTTGTGACCATGAGCTGCATTTCATCGTAAAAACCTTCTGCCTTTTAAGTTCAGTCCTGGCACTCGCGCTGTGTTTTCTCCTTTTTTGTATTTTTGCCACTCATTTCATTAGAGAAATTACTGGATTATTCTGTTTCTTCAAGAGAATAAATCCCATATTTGCCACATGGTGGTGCCAGAGGGTAAGTGAACTAAATGTCAGCAAATCGTTATGCTTGTTCCAAAACAAGAACAAGAACATAAGCTATTACATGTGTGGCTTGCAGAGAAAAGGCTCTTGTGGAACTTGGATAAATGCCCTGAAGGCAGTAAAAGTTAACCTTTTTGGCTATGTATGCCATTTTATGCACATCCAAGTAGAAACACGATGTGAATTTTTGATGATGAAGTGATGTACTGCCAACTATTGTGAAGCTCATGTGTGGCAGTAAGTAATGAATCTGGTTTGGAGAATAGTCATAATAAAAAAAAATATTAGATGTAAAGTTACATGTAGTGATAGGTAAGTCAATACCCTGTGTTGCCAAGATAAAATGCTAACCACAAATAGCTTTTTTAACTTTTAAAAGCAAAATCTCATCAGTAATATTTCAAAAGAAGATGTAAATGGATGCTTCTTTACTGTGAAATTCCTGATGATGTGGTGTCAGTTCCTGAAGGAAAGATACACTTTAACAACTTAGAAGGTCTAAAGCTTAAGAATTTAGGCTGAAAATTTTCTTTTATGTGTAAAGTACTTTTAAGTTCTGATTGTGGTACTTTATGTGGAGCCATTTGGCATGGTGTGTGTGTGTAGATACGGAAGGAGTTGACTGTACTGGAATCATGGAGTGGCACCTTCTTATCCAAGGCCTTGATCAAGTTGAGCTGTGTTACTGGGTAGTGTGTGGTCATTGTCTTGTACTGTCATCCAAGTTCCATGTGAATAAGCATAGCTGCAAAGCCAGTGATGAGATTAGTACTAAAACCACTGGCAAATTCCAGAATTTTTTAATGGGAAATAAAACTCAAGGGTCTTTTCCTTTCTTTTTTATTGGTATTCCAGAACAGAATAGATAAGTAGTCTTGTGGTGCTCCTCTGAAATCTCTGATACTAAATTTCCTTCTTGTGGTTACAGTTTGGGCACTTAAAAAAATCGTGGTTCATTTTGGAGTTCTGAACTTCATGGCAAACCACTGCAAAAGTTGGTGGCAACTGGTTGAAAATTTTGTGAAGGAACGTCAGGAAGCTCTTGCTCCACGGCCTATCAGAGGACTTGGAAGTGTTATGCTAAAGCTTGACAGTAAGGTATTTCTACTTACTTCCTTAAGCAACTTGTTTTATTCTCTGTTCACCATATTCTGAGATGCTTTAGTTCTGAAATAAATGTCTGTCACTAATGGATATGTCTTTTATGTAAAACTGTATCTGTTTTATGGTGTATTTTAAATTATGTCTCTTCTATCACTATTCCCACTTAAGTGCACATTTAAATTTGTTAAATGGTTGCATGCAGACCTTTACAGAAGTCACTTTTAAAATGTTGAATCACCTTTAAAAGGTTCCTTATCTGAGTAAGGCAAAGTTCTCTTAATCTTACCTGGCTACAAAGATTTTTAATTTAAACCTTATGAGCTGTAGTGTGAAGGATAAGATGTTCCTACTTCTTATGTGAAAATTTAATTAAAAAGCAGACTATTGTGTTTGGGTAGTAGGGCCCAAGTTAGTTCAGACATATTTGTCTGTACTGTGTGGAAGCAAAGTTGTTGCACACAGTAGTATGGTGGTACAGAAATGAGTTTTCCCTCTGTAAGTGAAGAAATATGTGGGATAAAGTATTTGGGAAATGCCATAGAATAAGGCTTCTGTGTTCCCCTCCCTTCTTCCCCATGCAAAATATGCCTATATTTGCATTGCAAATTGCATAGTTGGAAAGCTTCAGAAAATTTATAAAGTTTCTTTCATTAAGAATTTTAAGTTTTCACATAAAGGAATATATAGATTATTTTGTTTGTATGGCACTGTGTAAGAATGTGATTTTTGTAACTGTGTTGTTGAAGTATTCTCTGCTCTGGAAAAAGCCTTTATCTTAGGACTTCAGTTACTGAAGAGCTGAACCCTGTAAGTATATTTGTCACAGCATCTGTACCTTGGCAGATTGGTCTTGCAGTTTGTAGCTCTGAATTCCTACAGGAGAGGAGGGAGGAGCTTAAGCCTGGATCTAATGGGTGAATGAATGACAAAAGGTCAACAAAAGCATTAAAATGACTGTAGGAATAAAGTAATGATTTCACAGGGTTTCTTGAGGAAGAATTTGAAAAAGGAAAAGCCTTTCAAAATATGGCTATAAACACGATAAAGTGGTTTTCCAAAGGTAGTGAAAATTACTAATGTGGGGATAAAAGCTTACATTATACAAGGCTTTTTACAAAAAGATTTTGTTCTGTAAGTAAGAAGGCATTCTAGACACAATGTTGAATGTATTGTTGTTTCATGAGTTGTCAAGTTTGGTATCCTTGTATTGTATAACTGTATGAAACAGTATCCTTCCTAATTCCAGCAAGTTTTTTCTCCTTAAAGAAGGTAGGGCTTAAATGTGCAGCAGAACCTCTCGCTCTTCAGCTTAAATGTACTTAAGGTCAGTTTATTTACATGTTGTTTTTGTCTAAGCAGAAGAACAGCATTGGCCAACTCATTTCCCCATTTCCCTTCAGCCCTCCATTTTTCAGATGACAGCTGTATTTCTCCTGAGTGTGCTCTCTGTGTATTAAAGCAGTTTAAGCTTTCCCAGACATTACGAGAAGGGCACTTGATAATCTGCATGATTCTGTTGTCCTCATTTGTGCCTATTCTAATTCTGTTTCAGCCAGCATTTATCATGGGTGGCTGGGATTATATGTAGTCTTCCGATGTTTATCACACTAACACTTCCATATCTTTTAAGTTCTACTGGCTGTGCTTATTCTGTGTATTGTAGGATGATGGATGCACGGTATCTCAGAATTAGGGAAGCAGTGCCACAGGCTATTGGCAGTTACATTTTTTGTAGGGACAGGGAAGCAAGAGGAGTGAAAGTTACATCCTTGCAAGATTTTTTAAGTTGAATTACCAAATGTTTTGGTTTCAGTAGGCACTGTTGACAACAAAGTAAAAAGTACACAAAATAGAAATTTGAGGAGTAAATTGTTACAGCTTACCTTTTATGGGTGTGTGTGAGGAACCAAGACCAAGGGATCGTTTCTTTTGTAATTAGATGTTTAATTTTTAATATTTCGTTTTTAGCTTATTTTCATGGGAGCTGGATCTGCTTAGAGTTTTTGTTTGGTTTGTTTTTTTGTTGGTATGCTAAGTTAATTGGAACCTTAGCCTCAGGATGTATTGAGACTCTTAGCTAAGTACAGCCAGCCATTGACAAGGTTTTTTTCCCACAAATACTTAGTGATAGTACTTGGGCTGGCAAACATGGTATGCCCAGTTAGGATATAGCTCCAGATTTGAGTGAAATGAGGAACATACCTTAGAGTGGCATGTCTTTTTCCCAAACAAATTTTAGGAGGCTAATGTAGATAGTCTGGAAAATAACCCATTTTGAGAAATGGGTGAGTACTGCTCATGCGTGCAAATCTGAGCTTTACTGATTATATCTGTTTTTTAAACAAAACCATCAAGAAAAGAACTGCTTCTCTTCTTTCACAATTGTCATTTACCCCTGGTTCTCATGGAAGTGCAGAGCAATTTGAAATTAAGAGAAATTCTGGTCCAGAGAAAGGAAAGGGCGTTGCATTTTATTGTGTTTATAGGCAGTAGGTCAGTTTCTGTCTGAATGTGTCTCCTTTAAAGATGGACTATGAAAATCGGATGTAGTTACTGTTTCCTTCAGTCCGTGTCTGTGCATTTGCCTCATGGAGAGTCAACAGACAGCACTTCAGATGTGAGAGACTTCCTGGAGGAGAGTGTAGGGAGGTTTCTCTTGTCATCCTAAACTTAATAGATAGGGTATTATGTGTGTTCTTATCAACAGTAGATAATTAATAATTTTCTTTACAGATTTTTTTTTTTTTTATTTTAAAGAAGACTGTTGTCTTACAATATGGTGACTGCAGTTTGATTATAGAATTTGCGAGGGAGTTCAGCAGCATTGGCAGTGGCTCAGCTGCATGCACTGAACTTTTACTCCTTGGAATATACTAATATTTTACATGCATGCTTTCTGATGTACTTGAGTGAATTATGTAGTTGTTACATGCTTTTTCTAGGTGTAGTGCACTAGAATTTTATATGTGGATTATTTAGATTGTTTGTATTTTGGAAAAAGTCATCTTCTATTTCTTCTGGTTCCAAGTTCAGCACATAGTTTAGCCAAGCACAGAAAACAAGCAGAATCTCTGCCAGTACTTATATTATTATAGAAAATACTTTTATAGACATGTAAGAACTTAGATGAATAGTTTTCCAATAAAATACTGGAAAAGTGGCTATAGACTTATTAATTCTGGATGACTTGAAGATTAGGATTAAACTGTAACCTATATTCAAATGTAGGTTGATTACATTTGTAGAACTACTTAAGCATCAGTATTGGTAAGCTAATAGGCAGGTAGAGCAACCCAGGTATTGTCTTAAATGTTGATAAAAAATACTGTTATTTTGGACATGTAACATTGTTTCCTCCAATTCCTGGAGGCTGAAATTATAGAAAAATACCAAAGATTTCCTTTCACATTCTGCTAAAATCTTAGGGCTCTTTTGTTGTATTTTGTATGGAATTGCAAAGTGGAGCAATACAGCCATGAGATATTTGTTTTTTCCAAAATGAACCTCATGTACAGATAGTAGGTTTTAAAGTGCAGAAGTAAAGTTAAAAGTATGTTGTTTAATCAGAAAATAACTTTCCCTTTTTTCACAGATAAATTATTCCATAGGTGAAGAGGTAAAGTAGAAACAAATTTTGCACTGTCGGTTTGAGGCTTTTGAAGCCTTGTAATTGATTTCTCTGACTGTGACTCTTTCCATAAGTAGCAAAAGCTAGTAAATGTGGCTGCTTTGTGACATATTTTATTTTCATATTTCCTAATGTTCGTGTTTCTTTGTAAATCTGCCTCTAACTTAATCAACATTATGAGATTTTCATAAATTTGAAATATTCATACCTTTTGTTTCCATTGGGAGCTAATGTAATTTCTGGCAACTGGCAAACGTGGTAGATTTACTGAGAATTCAATGTTCTTGTTTTCAGGGAGAAAAAAAACTTCACTTACATGATCTTAATCCCTAACACAGATGAATAACAACTTTAAAGCTCTTCTCTGTTGTGATTATACTGCTAATGATTAGTAATGGTTAGAATTAGGAGTATAGTCCTACATAAACTAGGTCCTGAAATGGGTACACTTTAGCATGTGGATGAGCATCAGTAAAGAAAAATAACTTTAGTGCAAAAGGAGAAATTGACTTTTGAGAGGTGCAAGGAGAATTACATTAAATCTTTACATTTATATGATCTACAATTTGCTGTTGTATGTATATCAGACTCAATTATGTATTTGATTTTGTGCCATTGAATATGAATGCTTTAATATGAATGTTGTACCAAAAACCAGATGAAATCTGTCCAAGAGTAATTGACATAATAAGAGTGTTTTGAAGTGCAAAGAATGCAAAGGAATATTTGAATGCCTGAATGAGGGTATTAATGCCATAAATAAGTACCTCATGTTAAGATTTGGTGTTTTGCTGAAATATCCTTCTCAGAGTACAAGTCCTGCTTTGAAATCTGATGGTAGCTCTCAGTATAGTTAAACTGGAATTGTCCAGATTGTGCTGATAGCTTTGTTAATACCATTAAAGTTGTTCATATTTGTTATATCCCTCTTTGTTTCCCAAGTGCATGTTAATAGTGAAACCCAGGTTCTTGCATTTGAATTTGTTATGATCTTTTCTTCCTATTGCAATTTACCTTTGTGTCTAGAACAATTTCATTTTCATTCTGTGGATGACTATGCCTGCCTCTCATTGCTTTTTTTCCCTATTACTGCATTTTTCAATAATTTTCCACTGTGTTGTGTTTTTTTCCCTTTTCTTCCATCTCCGCCTGCCACTGACAAGCTGTGGCACTGGCTTAATAAGAAGGTAAATAAATAGAAAAATTGTGATTCCAGCTAATGGATTCTATGGTTTTGGGGAGTTTGATTTTTTTTTTTTTTTTCCAGCATGAACACTCCTTAACAAGCCTTGCTTCATATAGATTTCTCTCTCAAATGCCTCTTTTCCAGCTCTTGATATAAGCTACTGAAGGTCATATAATTCTATCTGATCTCTTCTACTCCAGTGAATGCACATAGATAAATGTTTAGCACAGCAGAGTGTTGCATTAGCCTTTCAAGGGGTAGAGTTATTTAGGGGCACTTTTATTTAAGAGTAGTTGCTCTCCACCTGATCCCTGCTTGTACACCTAACAAAACCAGTTCTCTCCCAGTCTGGAGAGCTGTTCTCTGCTCAGAGAAAGCATCAGATAACCAAATTACCAGGGGAGTGGTGAGGGTGTGAAGCACAGTTGTAATTCTGCAAGTGCTTGCTAATAGTGCATGGGCTGATTCACTGAGAGCTGTCAGTCTTTTGGTTTTGAAATGCCAAACTTGGCTGTGTACACAGGCATAGTACATAGTGTACCAGGAGTAAATGCATAAAAAATGAGACTTTGCATGGCCTCAGAACTACTGAATTTTATCAAGTCTGAAGGGAATTAAAAGGCTAGTCAAAAAAAAATTTAGGTAGTTGGTATAGCTGAATTTTTTTTCCTATTGTGTGGCTTTTAAAAGTGTGTTTTCATGATTCAGTTACAATTTTCCATGAAGAGGGGCATTTTTAATGTTCTTTTGCCCTTCACTGTATTTCTCCTGTTTTAAAATTAAATTTGTATTTCCCAACTCTGAAATGGTTATCTTATGTGAGTGACTTTTAGTCAGTAAATATGTACAACCATAACCTTTCATAACTTTTTTTAATTAGATAATGGTTTTTTTAGCAGAGTTCAGGTGAAGAGCTGAGTTTGGTGACCCACTAGAGAAAGTGTAGTCTCAGCTGCTTTTTTTCTGCTATTTGTCATTTTCATTGAAAATTCATATTTTTTTTTTCCTTAATACTGGTAAGTTGCAGAAACAATTTAACTGTAATAGCTTTAAATACTAAAATGTCTGGCTTTTATTTTTAGTTGAGAAATTTGCATTATTTGGCAAAACCCTGTGGATATAATTTCTTAACAGTGTGGGTTTTTAGTTCCTTGGAGTTATCTTTGAAAACCGTTGGTTTCCTTTACAGTTTCATAAGTAGAGAGTCATATAGTATTACATACAGTGTTGACTATTGTACATGAGTGTACAGTAATAATAATCAAGATTTTTTTAAAAGTGAAAAAAATGTGCAACCAGTGGATTCATTAGATTGTGTGTAGTGTTTTGGTGATTTTTTTAAAAATTTAAAACAATGTCACATTACCAGAGGCAGAAAAAGGAGGGGCTTTGTACTACAGAGCACTGGCTGCAGTTAAGAGGTGATTCCTTTTGTGCCTTTTTCCTTTTTTGCTGTCTTTGAAGGGATGTATTTCAAGGACCACAAAGATAAATTTCTGATAATCCAGCAGGAAATTAAAAATCATATGGTTATGGCAGTTTGAAATGATGCTTGATTATGACTGCTAGTGATAAACCTTGGCTTCTGATTCCCATTCATGGTGTATATATAGCCCAAAATATAGAACAAGTTCGGTCAGTCTGGCATAATTTGTTCTTAATGACATTGTCTATGTCAGGAGTCTTTAGAAGGAATTGCTAAATTCTTCTGCTGCTTCTGGAGGGATACTGGTGTAAGTAAGCTTCAGACCTCACACAGACTGTTCTCTACTTTTTCTAGCTTAACTACTCAGCTGACTCATTTCAGCATAAGCTTGGGATGTGTTCTGGTTACAGACTTCCCCTTATTCTCTGCAGATGCTATTGATGAGATGGTATCTTCAAATATTAACTAACTAAAGGGAAATGAAAAGTCTAAGGAACGTCTTGGGAAAAAATCCTCATAAATATCGGAGCTGTTTACAGAAAAAAAAGTAAAAGTCCATGTTGGTAATTTTATGTAGATTCAATCAGAAATTAAGTAAATGCCTAGGTGTGCTTCACTGTTTGGGTAATGTGGTAAATTAAATATACTAGAAAAACTACTGCTCGGAAGGCTATGCAGTATGAAACCTACAAACACTAATTCATAAATGATGTATCATACTGCATAGCATGGAGAACCTGTCTAGATAGTAGGATTTCTGATTTTTAAGTATGGACTATGATTCTGTCACAGCTTAGTGTAATATGGTTTGTGTCATCATCCAAAAGTTAAAAGAGGGAGTACTTGCAAATTATTGAGGAGCTTTCTAGTACAATGTAACTCAATCATAAAAACCCTTTTTACAGTGAGCTAAATTGTCATAAAAACCTTTGATAACCTTTCCTTTCAAAACTGTAACAAAGATAGTTTTTTGTGGACAGTCTATCACAAATCAGTAACATTTCAGTTTGGTTTTACAAGTTGACCTTCTGTAGCTTAGGAGCCTGGTTTCCTTTACCTTTTCATAATCTCAGATGCTGTGGCAGCCTCAGCTTTCCGCTGTTGATTAACCTTTGGATTAGAAGCTTGGAACCAAATATAAAACTTGATGACTTCTGGCTAATGAGTGTGTTTAGTCAGTACATGTTTGTCTCTGTGTGCATGCCCATGGTTTACAGGAAGGGTGTTAAGGGAGGTCTGGCAGGGTTGGGGTGAGAGTGAAGTCTGGACCTGATTCGATGATAAGTACAACCACACAGGCGTTTAACAGTGCAGCTTCCCTGCAGTGAGTAGCTTACCTGCACCTATGCATTATTTAACATGAGTGTAAAAAGGTGAGGGATTGCTAAGGAAGTGTTTTGGGTTAATGTGGGGGAAGAAAGTATGTTGTAATAGAAGAAAAAAAAAGAGAAATATAGCCTTAGGTGAATGTTGTCCATCTGCTTTTACTTGTACAATACTCAGTCCAATTCAGTCTTCTGCTGTGATATATCTGTACCAATTACATTACTTGGATCCCCTTAAGTCTGTATTGAGAGATATAATTGCAGTACCTATAGGCTTGCCAAAGCTGGCTTTTATCAGGCTTCCTTGGGCTACCTGCCCGAGTAAATAGAGACAAGGTGGGCTTGCATGGCTGAGGCTGCTGCTGGTACCAGTACGTCCTTGATGCTGCCATGACTTTACTAACTAGATTAAAGGTAATCCAGGATTTGCATGTGCTGCAGCTGCACCTTAATGGCAGCCCAGGCATATTTGAACTGTCAGTATGAGTGTCCGGGAAAGATACCTGGTGCCATCTTGGAGAGAGTCCTCATCCTGGTCTTTTGGAGCTTGCCCTTCCAGTAGCTGCTGTATGGCAAAACATCTAAAGCATTCAGCCTCACCTTCACTGAGATTTCCCCTATTGGATACCCCTCACACAATCATTGAGCTTAACATTTTTGGAAATTTCTGACAGTACTTCCAATTACATGGATTCAGTGAATTTGATTAAGGTGCTCTATGTAAGACTACTGGTTTTCTTTAAACTCTTAGAAAGTAAATAGCAGTTTGAACATTGTCTGAAATGACGAGGGCAGCTGTAATTTTTAATAGCTTCATTTTGAAGTCCATGCTATAAAATTTTATTCCCCTGCCTATCCAGTGGTGTTTTCTGGTTGATATTTTTTATTTCTGTCCTTAGAAACAAGGACTTTCATTTCTTGCTTCTCTTACATAATCATTAGATGTACATGAGGCTTGGAAGGACACAGCAAATCTCGTTTCAGTCTTATTTCCAAAGAGGTAACCTCTATATATATGTCCTATGTAGGGGCTGCTCAGAGTTTTTCAGAGAGCTGCAGTACTGCTGCAGGCAGGTCACTTCCCTCCAGCACTGGCAATGCATTTCTGATGGCTGAAATATATTGGCAATGCTGAAAGCCAGACTTAGGTTTAAAATACCTAAGACAAAAGATTTTTCACACTCCCTCATATTTTCTGCGTTCCTTTCTTAATGTAGTACAGACTTTGTTACAAGAACTTGTGTTAATTTAGATCAAACTTGGAGCTGGTTGTAAAAACTTGAAGTTTAAAAATAATTACTTGATGTACATAAACTGCTCAGATACTACCAGATGAACACACACAAAAAAAATCCTTACTTTTGTCAAATAGGAGATCTGACTTCAGTGTTGACCAATTCAATCATCACAAAACAGTCTGAGAAGTTCGTTGTTCCAGGGTCAATTTCATGTGTAGGTATAGGGTAAATAATGAAGAAAGAACTAATGTAAACCATTAGCATGCATATTAGTAGTTTTATAAGATCTCTAACTAAAAAATTACCAGCTTAATTGGTGAATATTTAACTTGGACTCAAAAGCACTTCTGCTTACTGCACATTGGCTTTGACCTCAGTTCTCGTGAATCACAAATTTTACAATTGTGCTGTTGCTTTTTCCTGTAGTAATGCTAAATGGAATAAAAATAGACCTGGTATTTGAACCATAGGAGCTAGAAAAATGTATTTGGTCATGCTTGCATGTGCTTTCACAGCTTTTTATGTAAACAGTCAATTTGTGTATGAGATGAAGCTCAGCTTGCTGTGTTCCAGAGCACTCTGCAAAGTCGTGTGACTGAGCAGTTTCATTGTTTTGAATGATATTATCAGAATATTCAAATGTGCTATCACCCTTTGCTTATGAGCATGTATAGAATGGGCCTTTTTGTAAACTGACAGGACAGCAAACGTGCCTGTTTCCTCTATCAGTCAGTTTAGCTGATGCATGCTTAATGCTGAGCAGCCTCCTGAGACTGGAAGTGGATAGAAGTAGTTTGTGCTTAATAATTGGCATGATATTCAATAATGTAGAACCCCACCTGTCCCACTTCAGTTCAGAAGGTCATGAGGCAGCTTTAAAAATTTTATTACTTGAAAAAATACCTCATTTGTCATTTAGATGTCTCTTAGCTATTCAAATCTGAAAGTTATGATTGTGCTTTAAAGTATACCTTGATAGCTTTGAAGTCCTGTGCAGACAGTATCTGTAAGTTTCCAAGTTGCTGAAGGACAAGAAACAAAGTTCTGGGTTCTAGTTGACATGAATGTCTTCCTTAGGTACTTCTCTAGGTCTAGTAAGTAGTTATTGAATTATTGCTTGCTTTGCAGAGAGCTTGCCATGTTGTGTGGTAATGTGTAAATGTTTTTTGCAAAATCACATGTCATACCATGACCTTAATCATGCTAACATCGCTTGTTAATTGTTCATTTCAAGCTTGGGCATAAATGCTGTTTGATTAGAGCCTGATTTTATACTGTGATTGTAAATAAAAATAACAATACTGTTGCATAACATACAGCATTGCTTTCATTAAAGATTGATTGATGTGCTATAATTTGTTCCTTTTTTTTTTTCTGCACAGATTATCGTGTGGTTGGAGAAAATGCTAGATAAAATAATCAGCATTTTCATAATATTTTTGCTGGTGATAGGAACCCTTCTGCTAGCTCTTCTCCTTACTGCAAAGGTACAGTGTGCTAACAAAATAATCATGAAGTTCATTTTCATTGCTGATGAAGGTTACTGATAATTATGCAAGATTGTATAGCTTAAAGAATTTTTCTGAATGTTTAGGATCTAATTGCTCAGTAGTTGAACTTGTCAGCATTCCAAGACTATCAAATATGCAAAAATATATCAGAATCTCACTGTTTATATTTCTTTGTATTTCTGTGGTTTTTACCTGTATGACAAGGCTAATATATAGACATTTGGAAATATAAAATTTATTCTAGTAAAAGAATTACTAGCTTATTTATTACCAGAACAGATTTACTTTGTATCCTGTTGACACTTTCCTTGTCAACAGAAGAAGCACTTAGAATTTTTTCTCTTTAATTTACCTCACATCAGAAACATTTGCAAAATAATTAACGTGTGTTTGTCAATTTGTTTGTGTAATTGCCTGTAACAACCTCATGGTATCCTTTTCTGAGTAGTGAGATTCATGATCAGGTATTCTCTGCAATTGATTTTTGGTTTATGGTTGAGTTTGGGTGGAGTTTTGTTTTGCTCACCAGAAGAGGTCACTCGTGTACTTTTTTTTCCTTTTTCCTTAATGGAGCTGTGTTCATACTTGAAACGGTCAATGGAGATTGAATGACTTGAATACAGTTATGGAACAAAGATCAGTGGGTTCTGATGTCAATCTCCTTTCTCCAAAATGTAGGCATATGTAATGTTGAGTACTTAAAATTGAAGACTCTCGAAGTTGTGCAAACATTCCTGCCTAAAGCTCCCATACATTCATAGAAGGACTATTAAGATATTTATGAAAAGTGTATTTTATCATTCTTGCTAAAGAATTTATTTGGTCAGGCACTTCATAGCAGGGTTGGTCATGTTAGACCTAAGTATTCATTAATTTTTACACCTCTTTGATCCATGTTGTATCTGAAACTTTGAAAAAGTTGTATCTGAAACTTTGCTTTGTATTTTAGTGCTTCTTTTGACAGCACTGCTGTTACTGTTGAATTTTTTTCCACTGATGTGAAAAGGTTTAAATTTCCATTTGCTATTACTAGTGACCAGAATTTATTATTGTATTGACTAGATGTTTCTTGGGTTAATGGAACTTCTTTCTTCATGGTAGGCTGTTTACACTGGAAGAATTATTTTTTAAATGTACAAACTGGTCACTGCATCTCTTCTCACCTTCCCCCTGACTCCCCACCCTCTTCCTCCCAATACCATTC